>JAJIBD010022775.1:0-57979 GCA_021461705.1 Cryptotis parvus
CAAGGACAAGGAATTGTTGAACGTGCTCACAGAATGCTTAAAAACTCAGTTATTGAAGCAACGAAAAACAAGTATGCCTCCAATGGATTCTTTATCTTTAACATTATTCACCTTAAATTTCTAAAATTTACCTCAGGGCGAGATGTACACAGCTGCTGAAAGACATTTTCAAGAAGATATGCAGGCTCAGAAACCAATCAATTCACCTATCTGGGTGAAAATTGATGATAAATGGGTAACAGGTAACCTCCCTCATTTGAGGAAAAGGATATGCCTATGTTTCAACGGATGGCACCCTGCCAAGAAGCTTTGGGTCCCACTACGCCTTGTTATAACTCGAGTTCTCCAAGATTCAGGAAATACCTCAAATTCTTCCGAAATAAGTTGCAGAAAGACGTCAGCAAACTACTGTTAAAACCATTTACACTTAGTTCACTTATAATAATAATCTGGCCTTGCAGCCTATTGATGTGATGACTGGAGATAAACTATTACTTAAAAAAAAAAGAAAGGGTGGAAAAAGCTGAACTCTGGAAATAGCATTTTATGTCAAAACAGTTTAACAATTAATGAGTTTTCTAATATTTATTGTTTATAGATAAAAAACAAATTTTTACAGGAAGAGAACGTGGCTACCACAGATTCCCTCTACAGGAACGGACACTCTCTCACCATCATATTTGCTGGCTTTATATTCATGAAGCGCTTGATTCATTAGCATTTATCACCCTAGATGGGTCATATATACAGCTATAATATACTGATCGATCCAATTTGTGTGTGTGCATGCGTGTGTGGTGGCCACCATTATGTTTGTGAATAATGTTGTGTCTATGTTATGTCTAAACGACTGCCTTCTCAGTTGGATTCATCAGCTCCTTTGCTGACCTATTAGACTCCTCAATTTTGATTCCTCAATTCTCATACTTATCTCACTGCTCACCTGCATTGGAGCTTCTTTATGTTCTTCTCTCCATACCAGACTTGGATTCCTGCCAAACCCCATGATCTCTATTTGTGATTAATCTCGAAAAGTGTTTTTGTCTCACCTAAAATTAAGTTATAGGTATGGTTACCGGTGCCAGTGTTCCCTTGCTGAAGATGCCTTTGCGAAATGCCTGTCCCGCTGTCCCAGAGACCTATTCCAGTGCTTGAGAAGTTTGTTCCAGTGCTACCTGAAACCTGATCCAGTGTTCCTGATAATACATAGAACTCCTGATGATTGCTCTCCAGAGATTCATTCCTGTCTTCACCGATGCTGCTTTTCCAGAATCAGTCTTCGGACCTTGTTCCAGAGACGTGATTTCATGGGAAATTGACTCTCACTAATTTAGAACAATACAGGCTGTAGTAAGTTATGACCAAACAGCTAGAGACATTTTACTATGAACTTGGCTCTGGGTTCAAAATTAATTCGACACCAGGACAACATATGATATTACCTTGTAATTGGAATTGTTCCTTTTCTGTATCACTCCTCTGTATGTATTATTTAGAATACTTGTACTTTTATATTTGTGTAAACAAAAAGGGTAGAGTTGTTGGAGGACAGGTTTAGCTATTCTGGGAGTTTTGTTGTTTTGCCCACTCCCAGCTTAATCTACTTAAGTCAAGGTTCATTCTAATGAGGCCTCTCTCCTATGTGAACACTGCTAGAGGGTGTGGCAGTTACAGAAATCACCTTGATTGAATAACTTCTGACTTATACATCTACTAAGACTTCTATGTTTTCTAGATTGGGCACAGCTCCTCTTTATACCCACTGCACCCAACGTGGGACAGTTAGAATTTACCAGGAGACTACCACCCTGGCTATGTTGAGACTATAGGAAGACTATAGGAAGGATCATGCTAGTTTGCTCTAAGCAGGTGAGTGTGACCCTTTCAGTACACGAGAACAAGATACGCAGAATCACCCTGGTGCAGATAATAATAAGAAGGACCTTGTGGGTACCATCTAGATTACATGAAGCTCATGAAGTTAAGATGTATTACTTTATATCAGCCCTCTCTCTCCAGTGTTTTACATAAGAGATAATCTCCTTAGTCCTTGGCATAACCTTTGTTTATACCTGCAATAAGGTGTGGCACTACGCTCTGTTTAGAGTTCTTTGTTGACATGCCACTCCCGGTTGGATTACTTTGGTGTATATAAGGGGGCTGACTTGAGGCCCCTTCACCTTTTGCCTTTTGGTTCCTTAGCCTTCAGCTTTTGGCTCCTGCGGCTTTTGGCTTTTGGCCTTTTGCTCTTTGGCCTTTTGCTCCTTCTTCTGGGTAGGACTTAGCTCCGGGTGAGATCCTTTCTCTTTGGTGGGAGACTTAGGCTCTTTTGTATGGTCTAAGTTAGGATCAGAGCTAGAGCTTGTTCGTTATATTGGATTGCTGTGGAAGAGCTTTGGTATTATTAAAAGCCTCTTTGGAACTGCACCGGACTCGTGAGTTTTCATCTGTTCTCCCGCGCTCCTCAGGAGGTAGAAGAGAACCTCTGTCCTTACACTGTCGGGGACCCCCGTGGCACTCCCCCCACACATGTACAGCCCATCTGATTTTCGATGCCTTGGCAAAACGAGACAGCGCCCCTGATTCTGGAATAGCGACAGAGGTCAGAACTCCAGATTCCTTCTATCACTTGAGTAAGGCGTGATATTCCAAGCATAGCTCTTTCGACTCCTCTTTGGGAGACCCGAATAGCATTCTCATCCTGCTTTCCTAGGGCCCAGGTCTCTGAGGCATATGTCAATGCAGGGAGAACAGTGGAGTTGAAGAGATGTGCCTGGAGCCGGAGGTTCTTTGTCCTTTTAGCTATTTCTTCAATGCCTGTGAAGGGATTCTATGCCTCTCTCTTCCTCCTGTGCAGCACAGGCTTTAGGTTGTTCATCATGTTGACTTCTCGACCTAGGTACACATAACTGCTGCATTCAGAGGTGTCTGTTCCATTGAGAGTGAATGGGGACTCTGGAACTAGTTCATATTTCATAAACATAGTTTTCTTAAGATTCAGCAGTAGACCTATCTTTCCACATTCTCGGTTGAAGTCAGCTAGCACTTGTGCCACTTGGCTAATGTTTGGTGTTATTAGAACGATGTTATCAGCGAAGTGGAGGTGGTGTAGTTGCCGACCATCTATCTTCACTCCCATTCCTTCCCATTCTAATTGTCGCATGATGTTCTCGAGGGTGGCACTGAAGAGTTTTGGTGAAATGGTATCACCCTGTCGAGCCCCTATTTTGACATCAATGATCACTTCCTTGTAGAATGGTGAGATCCTGGTGGTGAATCCGTAATACAGCTCACGAAGGATCTTGATGAATTGGGTTTGAACACCCTGTTTGGCTAGGGCTTCGATGACCACTTCAGTCTCCACAGAATCAAAGGCTTTCTTTAAATCAATGAATGTGAGACAGAGCAGTATCTTGTATTCCCTACAAACCTCAATGAGCTTGGTTACTGTGTGGATATGGTCGATTGTGCTGAATCCTTTCCGGAAGCCAGCTTGCTCACAATGTTGTCCTTCATCTAATGTTCTGCCAATCCTGTTCAGGATGACTCGTGTAAACAGCTTGTAGATGACAAACAACAGGCAGATGGGGTGATAGTTGCCTATGTCGTGAATGTCTCCCTTCTTGAATAGTAGAACTGTCCTGCTGGTTTTCCATTGGGAGAGCACCTTGGATTCGGACAGGTAGCGTATTAAGAGCCAAGCTAATGTATTGATGAGTACCAACGGCAGATTCTTCAGGTGTTCTGGTCTGACTTTGTCTGGGCCTGGTGCTGTTCCCTTCTTTACCGAAAAAATGGCATGTCGGATTTCAGAAGGGAGAACGTTGGGAATGACATATCCATTCATGTGTAATTTGGTATGTGAGCAGGTAGACGTGGCTATCAAAGAGATTTGAGTAGAAGTCCTGGATAATCTTCTCCATTGCCTTTCTGGAAGATGTGATAGATCCCGCAGGGCGTCGGAGGGCAGTTATCTTGGTCTTATATTTGGCGAAGGACAGGCGGACGGTGCCAATGCTTTTCCTGGTTTCTGCTGCATTTTCCAGTATTTCTGTTCTTCTGTCTTTTAAGGTCTTCTTTTATTGCTTCTCTGCACTGCTTTGCAAGCTTGGAGGTTAGTATTTGGTCACCGGAGGCTCGAGCCTTGCCATGTTGGCAAATGAGCTCGAGAGATTCTGAAGACAGGCATCCTTTTGTGTCACTCTCTCTCTCTCGGCATTCTTCACACAATCATGGAAGTGCTGAACCAGTCGGTTGTATTCTTCATCGATGTCGTCAATGATAGTATCTTCCCATGTTGCTGCAATGGTGCCAAAGTGTTCTCAGTTGATGGTCGTTCTGAGAGCTTTCTTCTTAAACTTTGCAGTCTTTTCTCCCCCCGTTGCCAGAAGTAGAATTTTGCACTAAGGAGACGGTGGTCCGATCCTGTTTGGAATTTGGGGATGACAGCAACATTGGTCAGACAAAACCGTTGATTGAAGATGATGTGGTCAATTTCATTGTGGAACTGTCCACCAGGAGATTCCCATGTCCAACATTTTGCTTCAGCCTTCTGGTACTGTGAGTTCACATGAATGGTCTTGTTGGACATGATGAACTCAGATAGTCTCTCACCCTTTTCGCTCCACTCTAGGCCATGGATCCCGATGTGGAGTTCTTCAGCCGGATCTTCTCGGTCCTCTCTTGGCATTAAAATCACCAACTATGATCTTGTAGAAGGTGTGATCTTTTTTTTTATGTTTCCATCTTAGCTCATCAAATTCAGTTCTGTTGATGTCTAAAACTATGTTTCTTTCTCTAAGGAAATAAGAATACTGAACTACTTTTCTATTTTCTTTCCTTCCTCTCATACTGGGAGAAACTTGTATTTTTTAAATCTTTTTTTTTTTTTTGGGTCACACCCGGCAATGCTCAGGGGTTACTCCTGGCTCTTCACTCAGGAATTACTCCTGGCAGTGCTCAGGGGACCATATGGGATGCCGGGGATCGAACCTGGGCCAGCACAGGCTGGCCGCATGAAAGCAGCAATGCCCTACCCGCTGGACTATCGCTCCAGCCTCTATTTTTTTAATTTTGAAATCACCAATCCATTTATTATTTAAGCCTTGCAATTTCTATTTGTCCTGAATTAGACATTAAATTATAACCCAGAATCAAATACTCAGCTTCCTAGTATTTGTTTCAAAAGACACGTAGTAACATAATAAATTATTTGAAAATAGGTCTATATTGGTGGCACAAATTTCCCCTAGTTATTTGGCTGTACCATTATCTTCCTCCTTATCTGATAAAGACATTATGAACTTGGGAAAGAAAGAAATAGTTTAGATTGGCAGTTAGTCTGTTTCCTGACAGTCCTGACTGACTGGTAAAGGGAGAGGTGTTGGAATAATATATGCCTGAAACTTAATCAAAAATATCTTTGAAACTTTGTCATTCATAATAATTAAAAAAGGAGGGTGAGGAGGGAAGTGCTAGTGCTTTTGGAAGAATAAAGGCAGTGAGACAAAATCAGGCTAGTATTGACTAGTAACTATTTTCCTCACAGCCATGCCCCTTCAATAAATAAATAGTGGCTTCATTAAAAATGATTGGGGGAGGTAAAATAGTACAGGGGTTAAGGTTCATGCCTTGCATATGTGGATTACTCCCGTGAAATTGCCAGTACTACATGCTTCCCCACGCATTGCTGTCCTTGCTGGGTTGGCTGACAATCACAAGAAGCCCCAAGTTCCTGAGTCACATTTGTGATGTTTTTCCCTGACCTGTCCCACCTCCAAAAAATTTGGGAAGACTAACAAACAAATTTTCAAATAAATGTAGGATCAATAAAAGAATTCCTATCCTCTCTGAATTGAAACGGTCCACAAACTTGCTGATGTCCTTCCAGCCAATATATGATAGAACAAGGATAGATAACAGGGATATTGAGAGGAAGTGAGTGTTCACTGAGAGCCCTTGTCACATACGCATTTTAAATGAGCTAGAGAACAAGTCAGCACTGGTATTTGACAAAATATTGATGGGAATATGAGAAATACTAATCTGGGTGAGCATGGGATAGAGCTAGCAGTGCAACCAATGAAGCACAGAAGTAAAGTTCAGGAAAATTCAGAGATATGCAACTAATTTGGAGCTTACTGCCTCAGCTTAGAAAAAATAGCTGACATTCCTGTGGACAAGGCTGAATCAGAAACTGAAGCCCAAAACTGTTAAAAATAAAAACCACCAAATACTGATGATTTTAGAACTGTGCGGTCACTCATATAATATCTGTGATCATTAGGGACATCTGTCAAAGATCCTCCCATATAGTGTGCTAAGTTCAGCTGGTAATGTGCAAAGATCAGGAGAATAAACTTAAATTCATAGCAATTTACAGAATCTGATAAATTTATACCTAAAGCATACAATAGTATTTTCTTTAAGTAGAAACTCTAAATCTGAAATGAAATGTTTAACAGGATATAGTCATAGTTCTGGAGGTCAGAAATTCAAAATGAGTCTTGTAGACTAAAACAAAGATTTTGGCATAGTTGCTGTCTTTCTGGAGGTTCTAGAAGATAAAATGCTACTAGAGGTTGGGAGCATTGCATGACCGCTTGCTTGTTTTTTTTTTCTTGTAATATTTTATTATACCACCATTAGATAATACATAGATGTTCATATTTGGGTTTTAGTCATTCGGTGTTCCAGCACCCATTCCTCCACAAGTGCCCATTTCCCACGGCCAATGTCCCGGATTCCCTCTCCCCTCCCCAGCCCACCTCCATGGCAGGTTCTTGTGGCTTTCAATACATATATTTGCCATCTTCAAAGGCAAAAACATAATATCTAAAAATACACTCTTTCTTTTCCCTCTCCCTTTTTCTCTCTCTCTCACACACATACACACATACAAACATTTTGCTTGGCTTTTCCAGTTTTCAAATATTGTTATAATTAGACTGGATTTACCCAGTTAATCTGAGACAATCTCAAAATTGTTCATCTAATTGCATTTGCAAATTCCTTTTAACCCTTTAAGGTAGCATTCATAGGCTCAGAGGACTACTTTGTGATTATTTGCCTACCACACTGGTGTATGTGAAAGAGAGTCATGTATAGAAAGACATAGCACGTATGAGAGAGAGACAAGGACATAGAGAAAGAGAGACAAGGACAGAGAGACAGAGAGATAAAGAGTGTAGAATGTAATGGTTTCACATTAAAAACTTCAATTTAAATAATCAAGTTCCTGAGTTTATCAATAAAACACAAAGACAGTCATTCAAAGGTATATTTGCTTACCTGTGTTCACTGTTGCATGGCTATTTACAATAGCTGTGATATGTGAACAACCCATATGCCTCAGTGCAGATGACTGAATCAAGAAGTGATACAAACACAGACACACACACACATACTCACACACATACACAGAAATACTATGCAGACATGAAAGAGCAAATGCATGCAATTTTCAGCAACATGATAGAACTAGAGGTTACTATGCTAGTGAAGCCTGTCAGAAAGAAAGGGATAAATGTAGAATATTGTCTCTCATATGTGGGAACCTAAAGTTATACAGCAACGTAGCAACAAAGGGTCAAAAGCAGTACAACAAATTTTATCCATTGAGCTGGGAGAGAGGATTGAAAGTAAGAACATTGATGTCCTTAAAGGAGACCAGTTGGTACTCTGGTGGGTGGGTGAGTTGTTAGAATTATGTGCATGAGAAACCACAAATAACAGTATTGTAAATCACAGAACCTCAACTAAATATATATATATAATATATATAATTTCATCAGATATCATTATATTGAAACTTTATTAAATTGGAAACAAATCAATATTTATCATTTCAGAAGGAAAAATGCTTAGCCCTCTTCAGCTTGATCTCTGAGCTCTCTCACTTCCTAAACCATGTCTATTTTCCTAACCTTTAGGGCTCATCATTGCTCTTTACTCCACTTAAGTGTTATCACCAATTTTATTAACCTTGTTATTTTTCAAAAATATTTTCTTCTTGGCTTTGTTCATGCACTGCCCTCCAGTCTCAAGGACTTTTTAAAGCCTTCAAATCGTGGTCATAGAACCATAGGCCATCTTTCAATTTTAGCACTACAGCAAGTGAGACTTATTTCTCCCAAGAGTCTTATCTCTCTTCTAAAGTGTAATATATTGCAGATTCAATTGGTCTCTATTTACCCAGTTTACACTATGTAGATTTTATATTTTTCTTTGCATGCATTGTTCTATATCTTAATTATGCATGACATTGAGTCTCTTTAATCTAGAGGTAGATTTATTCACTATTTATGCCCCAAGTCAAGGAGAAGGCAAATAAGAAACATGCTCACTAAGTTTAATTTCAGTGAATATCAGAGTTCTTAAAAAGCACAAAGTCAATATATTTTATATGAACAAAATATATATATTAGTTCTCAATAAACTGTGTAAATCCTCTTTGGGAGCAGGGTCTTTAAAACAGCATTCAGGTTGGTGAAAGGCCATTCCCAATAATTCTCAGCCCCTCAAACCAGTGATTCAGTATTTGAGATATGGTGATGACCAGGCCCTCTGCTGTATGGGGGGTATCAAAGTCACCCCAGTAATGCCTGGAATATGAGTTAGGTTGGTCAACTGCAAGGCACGCACCCTGTACTATCTCTCTGGCCCCTAAATCAACTATTTTTATATAAGCAGATCCAAATTAAATAGATAAAATACCACTATAGTCCTGATGAAAGTCTTTAATCTATGTTTTAGAAATTAGTTTATATTGCTTCTCAAGTTGTTATGCCCAGATATTGTGTTAAAAAAGCATTACATTCATAAATAAGCCAATGAACTTACACTGGCATAAAACAAACATATTATTTAATTAAAATATGCATTATAACATGTGCTGGTATGCATGTACATAAAAGAGGGGAAAATGCTTTGAACTAGAGAATAGATAAACACAATAGATATTTGAGAAGGGTGAGTTATGGGGTCAACTACCATGGGTTACTGACAATAAGTATCCATCTATTCACTGAGAGACTATCTGAGTCACTAGAAAATTTAGACCCTTCAAGCAGCCTAGGGACCTGGAAGAAAAGTTACCAATTTATTGACAATCCACATCCAGACTTCCCTCTCGTCAGAACTCCACCCAGCAGACCAGCCTATCACAGCCCAGCTCGGCAGGTCGCAAGCAGCCGCACGGTTTATCAATAAATGCTGGATTTAGAGATGACTACAAGAGTATGCTACCAGCATGGCAGAGCCTGGCAAGCTACCTGTGTTGTATTTGATATGCCAAATACCAATAACAATTATAGACCACATTCCCATGACCTGATGAAATGGATTGAGGCTCTTTATGCTCCTGGAGCAAGCAGATGCCCTTGGGCTCTACTAGCATGAGACAGGACATATGGAGATGTTACTGGTGTCCTCTCGAGCCAATCGATGATGAACGGGAAGACAGTGATACAGTGAAATTGCAGAGGATGATCAACTTTTAAAGAGAATAACATGAAAACTTCATGCTAAACCTTATACATTCATTAGCTTCCAGAATCATTGTGTTGAATAATATTCTGGAGACACATCTAAAGCCAGTCATAATGAGTGTCAAGGGAAAAGCCAGTTTTCCATTGGTAGACATCAGGGCCAGCTATTTACCCAGGAGTTTGGGAAGGGCTGCAAAGATTCACAAAGACTCACTTGAGTGTTGTTACCTTTTGGCTCCATGCACTCAACTCCTAATCAAGGTAAAAAAATTTTACTCTAGAAGAATGAACTCCACGGTCAGCTTCATCTCATCTACAGGAAGTTTTGATAAATGAGTAGTTAATTATTTGATCAGCCACACCCCCATGGTAAAGTCTGCATGAAGACATAAAGGGAATACTTCGAGAACTTCCATGTTAGTGAACATGGGATAAACCTGAATCAGAGACAGTAACAAGAGGCATGAAAGCTCTGACCCTTCTTACATCTGCTGATGTATGCATGTTTCCTCTTGACTATTCCTGAGCTCTGCCTATAGTAGTTTTTCCTGTATGTAAAAGCAGACTTCCCGTAAAATATTTTGTGACTTAAAATTATGCAAAGGGGAAAGGCAATTATATTTATTTATATGGAAGGTATTGTGAGAGTTCCCAACACCCCTTCCCAAATAAAGTACTAAGTCAGACCAAAAACCATAGAACCAAAAAGCACTAAAATATAGTAAACACAGAATGATGTGATAAATACTCACACTGTCACTGTATCACTGTCTTCCCGTTCATCATCGATTTGCTCGGAGCGGGCCCCAGTAACATCTCCATATGTCCTGTCTCATGCTAGTAGAGCCCAAGGGCATCTGCTTGCTCCAAGAACATAAAGAGCCTCAATCCATTCTGGAATGAGGTCTATAATTGTTACTGGTATTTGGCATATCAAATACAACACGGGTAGCTTGCCAGGCTCTGCGGTGCAGGTAGCATACTCTTGTAGTCATCTCTAAGTCCACACTACACAAAAATAAAAATGATGTGTGTCAACGTGGAAGGGAAGGAAAAGAGAAAGAGAGAGAAAGAGAAAGAAATAAAGAACCTGCCATAGAGAGAGGCTAGTGGAGGAGGGGAGGGAATCGGGGGACACTGGTGGTGGGAAATGGGCACTGGTGGAGGGATGAGTGCTAGAACACTGTATGGCCAAAATCCAAATTTTAACATCTTATGAAAAAAAGAACATATGCTTCAAATAGCTATGAATCAAAAATACATTTTGTTCAAAACTAGAAACCAATGATGTGTGGACCAGTAATGCACCTGCCTTTTACATAGTTGAGCCAAACTCAATCTCTGGCTCTGAATATTGCCCTGTCAGGGGTGACTGTTGAGCACAGAGCCAAGAATAAGCTCTGAGCACTGCCAGGGTTAGCCCCAAAGCCAATCAGAATGTGCATCCAGCACGATTTCACTTAGCAGAATCAGTAAGATAAAGTGAACACTTAGACTGAGAGATGGTAATGAGGGTGGATTAGGCTGAGTCTTCAAAAGGAGAGGTTAGGAGTATAGAAGACTAGGACATAAGAGAAAAAGGGAGTCATCTATCAACCTCTTTTCTTCTGAATTCATCAATTGAGAGTTCAAAATGACCGTTTACTTCGGTTCCGCTCGGACTTCTGGGGGTTGTAGTTCCACCTTCTGCCGAGACCTGGGGCTCTACCACGGCCCCAGGTGCCAGCCAGACCAGCCACACACCCCAGGGAGGTAGGTTACCTGAGGTGGAGTCAGTAGGTCACCCCCTCTGCTGGCCTATCACAGTATGGAAAGATAATGTTTGACTTTTGTTGTGCAAGGGAAGAGTGATATGGAAAACATGAACTATGACAGTATTCTTGGCTTCTAAGCCTTGTGAATTTTTCTATCACACACTGGCTGGAAACACTGAAAACATCCTGAAAACAGGTCCTAAACCTCCATGGCCTTTCAAAATCACAGACATACTTTTCTGCAATTATTATAACACCATCAATTCTAGTAAAAATCTCACTAAAATACTGTACTCAATACCTGGAAACAACTTCACTTCCAACTTCACTTTTGTTATTGCATTGCTGTAGATTCATATCCTTTCCTTTCGCACTTGCTTAATTCATTCTTCATCAGTTCTTGGTTGTAGAATGTCAAGCAATCTTTAACGTCTTCTTTTATAGCTTCTCTTTGAATCAGTCATTCTTGGAGTGGTTCAGGGGAAAGGATTTGGCAGCATCACTCCTGCTGCCCTTACCCCATATTCATGTTGCCTATCTGATAGCTGCTATAAAACATACTGACAACCGGTCTTGCTTTTTCCACTTCTGTTATTAAATGAAAATCTACAGAATTCTTTCTGCCAGCCAAAAGCAGTACTACTGTGGTTCTTTAATTAAAAAAAAAAAAAGAGAGGGGCTGGAGCGATAGCCCAGCGGGTAGGGCGTTCGCCTTGCACGCGGCCGGCCTGTGCTGGCCCGGGTTCGATCCCCAGCATCCCATATGGTCCCCCAAGCACCGCCAGGAGTCATTCCTGAGTGCAGAGCCAGGAGTAACCCCTGAGCATTGCTGGGTGTGACCCAAAAAAGCAAAAAAAAAAAAAAAGAGAGAGAGAGACAGCTAATGTGCACTTTTGAATGCAGGAGAGATCTGTTTAATCACCAGTTACTTTATATGTTTTTCCCACATTTTGTGGTCACTGCTAGCTAATTGAATCTGAGAAGAGTGTTATGGGAACCTCCAACTATAGTCATTTTATCCTATATACTGGTGACAGTCTGGGCTTGTGATTAGAAGGGAAAGGGGAATGTCAATGTTAGAATTGGGTGAAATTTGTGGAAAATTAGCTGTTGCTCCGAGTTGCTTGATGTAGAATGCACCCTACACATATCAGTGAAAGGAAATGAAGTAGCCTTGTGTGAGAATAGAGAAGATACCTGGGGTTTAATTCCATTTTTTCCAGGGACATAAAAAGATTCCATTCTAAGTGGTGGCTAGAAATCCTGCTTTTGTGTCTTCCTGAAAATTAGGCCTGGACTTGGTAACTATTTACAGATTATGAGGTCCCACTTCCAAGTGCAGACTACATAGTTAGCAGTCAACATCACTTAAAGGAGCTGATCATCTTAGAAAATATTTACAAACAGGTGCAAAGCTTGTTTCATATCACCATGAACCCTGGTTATAAACAGTAATTGTAGTCTAATTTCATAGTGAAAGTTAAATGCCACCTTGCAGTGGCTTCCCTGTGGTGCTCATTGGTCCCGGCCACTGGCTGGGTGGGTGAGCCTGACTATTCTGTGCTGGCCTAACTGTTCTGTGCTTAGCCCCATCATGAAGTGTTGCCCAGACTCAGAGGTACTGAGGGTCCCCAGAGCCACTCCAATGATGCTCAGAGGCCAATGATGTCAAGAATCAAATGCTGGGCATCTGTCATGCAAGGCAGGCACCACAGTTCTTTGAACTCTCTCCAAATCGCTAAATACTAACTTGTGTGCTTTTGTGGTTGAAACACACCACAAAAGCTGTGAGCAAGTACAGTCTCCTAACTCAAGTGCTATCTTTGCGGATCTTCCACAATGTTATTTTAACAGGCTTTCTGATATTATTCACTTGGTTTTATATAAAGTCACCTTCTAAATAATCGCATAGAACCATCACCCAACACTATGAAAATAATTATTGTGGTTAAGTTATCTATTTATATTCCATCTGTTTTCAAATATTTCATTAAGCAAAACAGTGATTGATTGGTAATAAGAACTGTTCAGTTAAATGGCTTGTACAGGCACAATCTTAGATTAGATACAATGGCAAAAAAATTATACTAAAGAAAATTAGTGACTTTGATAAGTTAATTGTCATAAAAATGATGGGTCAGAGAGTTAATACAGTGATTAAGGCACTTTCATTGCATGCAACCAATCCCAGTTTGAACCTTGACTCCACGTATGTATCGTCCAGGACTGATCCTTTGGCTCGAGCCTGTGATATGCCCTGAGCATCACCACATGTGGCTTAGAAACCAAAACATACTAACAAAACAGTGAATGATTAGGCTAGAACCCTATTGGACTTAGTGCAAAAAGAAATAACTCACTAATTGTTGGAAAATAATGCAGTGAATTGTGTATACAGAAGTTTTTGTAATAGATACAACTTAATATACTAACAATGAGATTCTCAACCTAGAAATGGAAGAAAAAAAAATCAACTAGATTTAGTCATGACATTTTTGACAAGAAGAGCTGTGAAAAATGAATTTTATGTAATAAGTTCATGTATATTTTTCTCTTTCCTTGGCAGAGAGTTAAAAATGTACTAATTAGTAACATTTTACTCTCCTAGAAGACATATGTTGAGGTCAATGATTAATTACACTTGGGAACAAATTGCTGAATACTTCAATGCATTTATTTTAGTTTTTAACAGTAGATACTGAAAAGACTGTGTACATCAATGTTCTTTTTTAAAAAAAATTGAATCACCATGAGATACAAAGTTGCAGGAACTGTTTATGGTTGAGTTTCAGTCATACAACGTTTCAACACACATCTCTTCATCAATGTACATTTCCCACCACCAAAACTAATATCTAAGGAAGAATGCTATGTTAAAAAAAAAGTATAAGCTCTTGATTATTCCCAATGATCTAATAAATTAGGCTAATAAAAATAAAGGGAAGAAAAAGAAATATAGAACATATTTTACAGTTAATCACATTTACGCAGAGTTGGAAATGCCCAAGGAACTAACCACCCCTAAATCATAGCTTTCTTATTCCACCTTTTCTACTAGAACTTTTCATGAATTGAGTAAATGAATTATACTCATAAATAAAAATGAATTTAAACCAGTATTATTCACTATAAGGACCATTGATATTTAAAAATTTCTAAGGATGAATATATAGGATCTAGTCTCAGCTAAGAAACTCTGTAATTCCCCACCTCCATTTCTCTCTGATCTATTTTCAAAATCTCTAAGCATAGCTAGCTTACTTAATATAAAGATATGAAGAACAAGAAATGTTTTATTGCTCAAAGTTGCTCACATTCTTCATGTTTTGTTTGTTGAAGTATAGACTTGACACAATTGTAAACTTAAATATTTATTTATTTACTTATTTTGGTGTTTGAGAGACACTTCTGAAAATGCTCTGGTTCTTTGATTAGAGGTCAGTCCTAGTAGTGCTTAGGAAACCATATGTGACACTGCAGATTAAATCAGGGACAGCTGCAGGAAAGGCAAGTGCCTTAATCCCTCTACCATATATCTGACCATCACTATCACTATCTTCCCGTTCATCATCAATTTGCTCAAGTGGTCTCCAGTAACATCTCCATATGTCCTGTCTCATGCTAGTAGAGCCAAAGGGCATCTGCTCACTCCAGGAACGTAAAGAGCCTCAAACCCTTATATTAGGTGATTGGAATGACCGAACATAATTGTTACTGGTATTTGGCACATCAAATACGACATAGGCAGCTTGCCAGGGTTGCCATGTGGGTGGCATACTCTTGTAGTCACCTCTAAATACAGCATTTATTGATGAACCTTGCGGCAGTGCAAGCTGGGCTGAGATAGGCTCGTCTGCTGGGTGGAGTTCTGACGAGAGGAAGGTCCGGATGTGGAAAATGGCGGTCCTCATGGAGTGGGGGGGGTCGTATGGCTTGTTGAGAGGCTCTGCTGAGGTGGTGGGCCAGGGCTAGAACCCACCATCCCTCCCGGGTGCCTTGTGAGCGGCTGAGCACAGGGGAGAGCTGGTAGCAGCTCTGCCCCATGTCTGTGATTCTCTGGATCAGCATACCTGGGCCGGATTGAAAAAAACTGCTGCAGGGTGGGTGTTGATGATCCGGGCTGTGATAGGTTCATTTATTATCTGACCATAATTCACATATAAATTATTGAAATACTAATATGATGTACTCAATTTACAAATTCTGACTGAAATGCAAAAGTAGCATAAAAATAATATCAGTTCCCAGATGCATCCTAAGGAAAAGGGGTGAGGTTGGTTCCTTGTACCTTGCCAGGAAAGACTATTTGCCACTGAATGGCTGAAGTGTAGTATTTCTTTTTTGTTTTGTTTATTTGTTTGTGGCCTACATCAAATGACTGTGGGGTCACTCTGGCTATAAAATGGAATTTGGCAAAGGGGTATATAGAACTCTTAAAAAGCATGTGGTTTTTGAAGCTGTTGTTGTTGATATGCCCAGCATTATCTCTGCCTGAATAGCTGCTCCGACTCACCACTCCCACCATCTGCTCCCTTGTTTTCCATTGTCAGAGAAGTATTTCCATTTCTTTGCCATCCTAATGCATTAATATCTTAACTTCAAGAACTGGAAGAAAAGTGCTTGTTCTCAAAAAGTAGAGATGAAAGCAAGAAGAGAAGCAAGAGGAATAGCAAATATCACAATACACCATATAGTCTAACTTAGGTTTCAATTAACCTTGTCAACCACAGTCCAAAACATCAAATGGTAGAAATCATTATATTATCAAAAGAAATAAAAGAAAATATAAGAAAATTTAAATACATTCCCTATTAATAGATTGGAAGGTATAATATTGTCAAAATCACAATACTACCCAAATCACTATACAAATTCAATATACCCCAATAAAAAAGGGCCATGATATTCTTTAAAAACATAGACCAAATACTGGTGAAATTTATATGGAATAATAAAAACCTCTGAATAATCAAAGCTGAGATAAAATAGTCAAATCCTGAGAAAAATGAAGACGGGAAGCTTCTCTTTCCCCAACTTTAAATTATACTACAAAGCCATAGAAATCAAAGAAATGAGATTGAATTAAAAGACTCTCGGAACAATGGAACAGAATTTAGAGACCAGAGACAGACCCTTGGGTACATAGTCAACTAATATTTGACAAAGGAGTAGAGTTTTAAGGGAACAAGAAAGCTTCTTCAATGCATGATGTTGAAAGAACAGGGAGCACCATATTTTAAAAAATGAATTTAAGCCACATTTTTGCAAAATACACAAAAGTCCACTTCAAGCTTGCCGTGCGAGTGGCATACTCTTGTAGTCACCTCTGAATAAAGCATTTATTGATAAACCATGCCGCCGCTAGTGGCCGCGCGAGCTGGGCTGTGATAGTCTGGTCTGCTGGGTGGAGTTGTGACGAGAGGGAAGTTCAGATATGGAAGATGGCGCCCCCATGGAGTCGGTGGGGGAGTCGTCTGGTTTATTGTGAGGCTCTGCTGGGGTGGCAGGCCAGAGCTAGAACCTGCCATGCCTCCCAGGTGCCTCATGAGCGGCTGGGCACAGGGAGAGCAAGTAGCAGCTCTGCCCCCATGTCTGAGAGTCTCTGGTTCAGCATACCTGGGCCGTATTGAAAAAAAAAAACTGCTGAAGGGTGGGTGTGGATGATCCGGGCTGTGATAGTCTGGTCTGCTGGGTGGAGTGGTGATGAGAGAGAACTCCGGATGTGGAAGATCTTCCACTTCCTAGTTATCATATAAGTTAGTCAGCTTCAATAATCATTTTATCTGGTTATAAGTAACACTGGACACAAGTAATTCCTCCCTTTTGAATCATTCCATTCATTTGGTTCGAGGATTGCATGTTCTCTAATTATATCACTAAAGGCTTTGTCTTTTCAGTTTTTTAGTTCATTTTCCCACATTATTTAAGTAAAACAGATTTTTTTGTAGGTTCAGATGAAAGAAAGGAGGTAGAAAAAACAAGAGAGTAGCATACTGTAGAGGGAAACAGGTTTCTCCAAACAGGAGAGAGAGCCCCAGTACATGCATCCTAACATTAGGCACGAAAGCATGAAAGTATACACCTCAAGAGGGGAGATGTGGGAAACACATGTGCTCAGGTACAATGTGAGTCAGGTGGGCTCAAGCAACATGTGGGAATGGATGAAAACTCACAACAAGCCCAGAGCAGTTCCAAAAGCCTTTTACTAATTCAATAGTTGTCGGGGAATGCCACCAGGGTCCCCGACAGTGTCAGGACAGAGGTTTTCTTCTACCTCTGAGGACGCCAGGAGAACAGATGAAAACTCACGAGTCCGGTGCAGTTCCAAAAATGGCTTTTAACAGTACAAAAGCTCTTCCACAGCACTCCAATACAATGAACAAACTTTAGCTCTGGTCCGAACTTAGACCATACAAAAGAGCCTAAGTCTCCCACCAAAGAGAGAGGATCTCACCCGAGCTGAGTCCTACCCAGAAGAAGGAGCAAAAGGCCAAAGAGCAAAAAGCCAAAAGCCAAAAGCAAAAGGCCCAAAAGGTAAAAGGTGAAGGGGCCTCAAGTCAGCCCCTTATATACACACCAAAGTAATCCAACCGGGAGGGGCATGTCAACAAAGAACTCTAAAAAGAGTGTAGTGCCACACCTTATTGCAGGTATAAACAAAGGTTATGACAAGGACTAAGGAGATTATCTCTTATGTAAAACACTGGAGAGAGAGAGGGCTGATATAAAGTAATACATCTTAACTTCATGAGCTTCATGTAATCTAGATGGTACCCACAAGGTCCTTCTTATTATTATCTGCACCAGGGTGATTCTGAGTATCTTGTTCTCGTGGACTGAAAGGGTCACACTCGCCTGCTTAGAGCAAACTAGTATGATCCTTCCTATAGTCTTCCTATAGTCTCAACATAGCCAGGGTGGTAGTCTCCTGGTAAATTCTAACTGTCCCACGTTGGGTGCAGTGGGTATAAAGAGGAGCTGTGCCCAATCTAGAAAACATAGAAGTCTTAGTAGATGTATAAGTCAGAAGTTATTCAATCAAGGTGACTTCTGTAACTGCCACACCCTCTAACAGTGTTTACATAGAAGAGAAGTCTCATTAGGATGAAACTTGACTTAAGTAGATTAAGCTGGGAGTGGGCAAAACAACAAAACTCCCAGAATAGCTAAACCTGTCCTCCAACAAATAGTAAAACAAGTTCTGCCATAGCAATCCAAAATAATGGAATGCCCTAGACCTCTATTTCTTGATCAGAACTTAGACCATATGCTCAGGTCCAAGTTTCCCACCAAAATGGATCCCAGTACCTCAAGTCAGTCGCCTTACATATCCAAAAGTAATCCTAACTTTAGGGAGGGTAGTGTCAACAAAGATCAAGGAAGCAGCTTTAGGTGTAGAAGTAGGGTGGTACCATTCTAGGGTCTGCTACACTTGTTTCAGGTCTAACAAATAATTATGCCAGAGACCAGTTCCATTCCCTGAGATTACCTCTTATGTCAAAACACTGGAGAGATTGCTGGTATAAAGAAATACATCTCAATCAATATATATTCATGGGGAGAAACATCATAATTTTATGGATTTCATGCAATCTAGAGGGTACCCACAAGATCCATCTATTTTCTGTTCAGCATCAAGGTGATTCTGAGTGTCTTGTCCTGTTTATTGAAAGGGTCATGCTCGCCATCTTGAGGGCATAATCCTTCCTTTAATCTTAAATGATAGTCATAACGTAACCAGGGTGGTAGTCTCCTGGTAAATTTAAATTGTCCCATGCTGGGACCAGTGGGTATTAAGAGGAATTGTGCCCAATCTAGATAACATTGAAATCATAGTAGAAATTACATTAATATTTCAGAAGTTACTGATTCAGAGTCAAAATGACTCTTGTAACTGCCACACCTTCCATCAGTGTTTACGCAGAAGAGATATCTCATGAACATGAACTGTGGTTTAAGAACATGTACATAGATTAAACTGTAAGTAGATTAAAAAGCACCCAGTTAGCTAGGCCTCTTTACCCAACACTCGTCTATAAACACATATAGTGGGAAGTTCAACTGTTTACCTACAGTGTTGACCTCCCGCATGAACTCCAGATTATAAACACATACTCATAATTTCTCTAAAATTCTCAAGAAACCTCTCAAGTTCAACATATAAGAAAGTGAAAGTCTAATTTTCTCGAATATTAGTTCTTCAAAGCTGTGTCAATGGCAACCCATTACTTTAGCTGCTTGATCGCTTGATCACTTGATATCCCTTATTCATCGATTTGCTCGAGTGGGCGCCAATAATGTTTCCATTTGACTCTATCACGTGCCAGTGTAGCCCAATGGCATCTGTTTGTTTCAGGGATATTAAGAGCCTCGAACTGTTTGTTTTGGGCCTTAATAAGGAAGTCTGATCATCTTTCAGGTGGGTGGCCACACAATCTTTTGATGTCCCGTGGGATCCAATCAGTAATGGCTCTAGTGCAACAGTCATCTCCAGATAGCATTATATGACCAGACCATCTGATTTTTGATGTCCTGGCAGATGAGACAGCATCCTTGATTTTAGAATAGCGATGAAGGTTGGAACTCCAGATTCCTTCTCTCACTTGAGTGAGGCATGATATTCCAAGCATGCCTCTTTCAATTCCTCTTTCGGAGACCCAAATGGTATTCTCATCCTATTTTCATAGAGCCCAGGACTCTGAGGTGTATGTTAATTCAGGGAGAATGGTGGAGTCCAAGAGATATGCCCGGAGCTAGAAGTTCTTTGTTATTTTGGTTATTGTTTCAATGTTTTTGTTTTTGTTTTTTTCACTTTTTTAAAAATTATTTTCTTTTTGCTTGCTGTTTTATTTATTTTCCCCCCAAATTTTATTACACCACTTTTAGACATACAATTGCAAAATGCTCATGTAAAGTTTTGGTTCTACAGTGTTCCAACACCCATCCCTCCACCCGAACCCATCTCCCATCACCAATGTCCCCACCTCCCTCCCCCTCCCACACCTCAATACTTGGCGGGCTCTGTATGTCTTTACTCTCCTCTCTATCTCTCCCTCCCACCTAACTATCTTACACATCGTAGAATGCAGTACATTAAAGGACATAACTGTTTCCACTAGTTTGATGGACCACGTGGCAGCAAGCAACTTAGGGGCCTCATGGTCAGCATCTGAACTGCGAAGATTTTACTCTGTTAATCTGGTCTTGAGGTAGCATCCCAGCATCCGGACAGCAAAGGTGGTGGCTAGTGTGGTGGGTGAGTCTCATCTGGCTGCTTCCGGGACCCCACAGAGGTGATGGGCCCACTCCCAAAACCCATCTGACCTCCTGGGAGCCCCATGGTCAGTTAGGCCTGGGGAAAGCCGAAGTTCCAGCTTCCCCAGCTGCGTTTGAGACTGCATGCTATGGCTGGTCTCCTCAGGGCAGCTCCTGGGCGGGGCCACCAGGCTCCTCGACAAAATAGAGGGGGAAGGGCCGACCCCTGGCTCCATCTGATGAATTCCCAGTGATTCCCGCCTCTGGGAGCTGCCTACCTGGGCTCGACCACGTTTCGCTCTGTTAATCTGGTCTTGAGGCAGCATCCCAGCGTCCAGGCAATGAAGGTTGTGGCTAGTGTGGTGGGTGAGTCTCATCCGGCTGCTTCCGGGACCCCCAGAGGTTATGGGCCCACTCCCAAAACACATCTGTCCTCCTGGGAGCCCCATGGTCAGCTAAGCCTGGGAAGAGCCGAGTTCTAGCTTCCCCAGCCATTGTTTCGATGTTTTTGAAGGCAGTCCATGCCACTCTTTTCCTCCTGTGCAACTCAGGTTTTAGGTCACTCATCATGTTGATTTTTTGACCTAGGTACACATAGCTGTTGTATTCAGAGATGTTTGTTCCATTGAGAGTGAATGGGGCTTTTGGAACTAGTTCATTTTTCATGAACATAGTTTTGCTGAGATTCAACTGTAGACCTATCTCTACATTCTCGGTCAAAGTCAGCCAGCATTTGTACCGCTTGGCTGATGTTTGGTGTTATTAGAATGATGTCATCAACAAAGCATAGGTGGTGCAGTTGCTGGCCGTCTATCTTCACTCCCATTCCTTCCCATGGGAATCTACTGGTGGACAGCTCCACAATGAAATTGACCACATAATCTTCAATCGAAGGTTTTGCCTGACTGATGTTGAAGTCATCCCAAAAATTCCAAATAGGATCAGACCACTGTATCCTTCGTGCAAAATTCTACTTTACAGAGTGAGGAGAAAAGGCTGCAAAGTTTAAGAAGAGAACTACCAGAAAAACCACCAACTGGGAACTCTTTGGCACCATTGTAGCAACATGGGAAGATGCTCTCGTTGATGACATCGATGAAGAATATAACCGACTGGTTCAACATCTCCATGATTGCACAAAGAATGCCGAGAAAAAGAACATAAAAGGACACCTATCTTCAAAAACTCTCGAGCTCATTCACCAACATGGTAAGGCGAGCCTCAGGCCACCAGATGCTAACATCCAACCTTGCAAAGCAGGGCAGAGAAGCAATAAAAGAAGACCTCACGGAGAGAAGAGCAGAAGTGCTGGAGGATGCAGCAGAAGTCGGGAAAAGCATTCACAACACCCTCCTGTCCTTTGTCAACTATAAGACAAAAATGACTGCTGATGGATCCTTTTTGGAAGCCAGCTTGCTCACATGGTTGTTCTTCATCTAATGTTCTGCCAATCCTGTTCAGGATGACTTGAGTGAACAGTTTGTAGATGATGGACAGCAGGCAGATGGGGCGATAGTTGTCAATGTCATGAATGTCTCCCTTCTTGAACAGTAGAACTGACCTGCTGCTTTTTCATTAGGAAGACACCTTACATTCATACAGGTAGTGTGTGAAGAGTCGAGCCAGTGACTCGACTGATGGATTTATCACATCTTCCAGAAAGGAAATGGAGAAGGTTGTCCATGATTTCTACTCAGATCCCTTTGATAGCCACATCCACCTACCCACATACTAAATTCTGCAGGAAGGATATGTCATTCCCAACATTCTCCCTTCTGAAATCCGACATGCCATTTCATTGGTTAAGAAAGGAACAACATCAGCCCCAGACAAGATCAAACCAGAACACCTGAAGAATGTGCCGTCAGTACTCATCAATACACTGGCTCGACTCTTGACATGCTACCTGTATGAATATAAGGTGTCTTCCCAATGGAAAACCAGCAGGTCAGTTCTACTGTTCAAGAAGGGAGACATTCACGACATTGACAACTATCGCCCCATCTGCCTGTTGTCCATCATCTACAAACTGTTCACTCGAGTCATTCTGAACAGGATTGGCAGAACATTAGATGAAGAACAACCATGTGAGCAAGCTGGCTTCCAAAAGGATTCAGCACAATCGACCATATCCACACGATAACCAAACTCATTGAAGTCTATAGAGAATTCAAGATGCTGCTCTGTCTCACATTCATTGATTTAAAGAAAGCCTTTGTTTCTGTGGAGACTGAAGCAGTCATAGAAGCCCTAGCCAAACAGGGCATTCAAACCCAATACATAAAGATCCTTTGTGAACTATATTACGGTTTTACCACCAGGATCTCACCATTCTCCAGGAAAGTGATCATTGACGTCAAAAGAGGGGTTCGGCAGGGTGATACTATTTTTTTTTTAATTTTTTATTTTTACAATTACAAAGATATACAATTAAAAAGTTCATATTTGGGTTTTGGTCATACAGTGTTGCAGCACCCATCCCGCCACCAGTGCCCATCTCCCACCACCAACGTCCCGGTTCCCTCCCCCTCCCCCAGCCCTCCTCCATGGCAGGTTCTTTACTTCTTTCCATTTCTCTCTCTTTCTCTTTTCCTTCCCGTCCAGACTATGGATTACAGAACATACATTAAAGGGTTGTCATGTGTATCTTTTTGCCTCTATTTAATGCTCAGTTCTAGGTTGGCATAAGTAACCTCGACAATTGTTAGCACACTGTTCCATTTTCTGTCTTACCTAGCCTCTGACTCCCACACGTTTGTGATAATTTCCACCTTTGACAGGACCTCCTGATATATGTTTCACTTGACCTTGGATATTGGTATCATAATATGTACCTATATATTTATGTTATGCAGATAAATGCAGTCATTCTGTATCTGTCTCTCTCCTTCTGGCTAATTTCGCTCAACATACTCTTCTCCATGTCCATCCATTTGTAGGCAAATTTTATGACTTCATTTTTCCTAACAGCTGCATAGTATTCCATTGTGTAGATGTACCAAAGCTTTTTATCCAGTCATCGATTTTCGGGCACTCTGGTTGCTTCCAGATTCTGGCTATTGTGAATAATGCTGCTATGAACATAAAAGTAGGGATGGTGTTTCCGCTGCGTATTTTTGGTTCCCCAGAGTAGATTCCCAGGAGTGGTATGGCTGGGTCAAATGGGAGTTCAATTTCTAGTCTTTGGAGGAATGCCCATATTGTTTTCCAGAAAGGCTGTACCAGCCGGCATCACCAAAACTCTTCAGCGCCACCCTTGAAAACATTGCGACAATTAGAATGGAAAGGAATGGGAGTGAAGATAGATGGCTGGCAACTGCGCCACCTATGCTAAGTTGCTTAACTCAGAAAATTTAAACCATGATGGATTCCTGTGTTTCACTCTTAAACCTTCTTTGAACTATAAGCTTTTCCTATTGATGGTATCTCTGTTAGAAACAGATTTAGAATTTCACCACTTTCCAACTCTGTGATCACCACCCTCACCCATCATTCTATTTATCAGTAAGTTTATTACAGTGGTCTATTAACTGTGTTTACCTTTTCTATTTTGACCACCTTACAATAGATTTTTTTTGTCTTCTATATATGTGGTATTGTATTGCTAGGCCAATTAAAACATCTCCATGATTTCACTGAAAATTACACTTAAATTATGTTTTGGAAATTTGATGGGCTGAGTCCTCATTACGTTGTTATCTAATTATTCCGCTTTATTTTTAAAAAATTAAATGACCTAGATTGATTAACAGCTAAAAATCAGTTTCAGAATCTGTGACACTAAACTTTGGTGATTTGTAGAAGTATTTTTTCAATATAACAAGGAATTTGGGAGTAAAATTTCTAGGTCTGGTATGATTGTTCAAAACGACCAAAACTTAAAATAGACCCATAGTCTTTCATTAAAATAAAATATAAATATGAGCACCAATCTATTCATATATTAAATAAAATATTATTTTAGCTAATAAAAATGAGAAAAAAGTTTGATTTTCTCCTTCATTTATCTCTTCCTTCTGACCTATTAGGATTTTGAAATCTTGAGTATGTATTTTGTTAGCCATCATGCTATTTCAGTTACTAAGGTTGGTATCATCAATGAGTTTATTAAGTGTCCTTCAAATTCTTCAGTTGTATTTCCAATAGGAATCATTAAGTAGAGAACTTAGAAAGAGCCCTAGGGCAGGTTATTAAGGACTACTCTATGGCATAATTTTTTTGGCACAATCATTATGCTAAGAATCAAAGCAGTTGTATATTATAATACATTTCTAAGTTCTAAGTCACTGAGAAATTTTATCAATTATAATGTTAAATTTTTGGCATGATTTCTTTCACCAACACTTAATGCTGAGCTAATGTCTCTCTCCTGCCTCATAATATTTTTCCTTCTTATTTCCTCAATCCCCTTCATCTATGCCTTGAGCTGGGAAATGAGCTTACACGTATCACAGAAATAATTTACTATTGCTTTAACAAGGAAAAGCAGCTCAAAACCTGCATATGAATGGAAAAAATAATTTTGTTTCCAAACTTTCCATTTGCAGTAACATTTACTCTGGAAGGTTTTTCCGCTGCCAGACTTACTAAGTTTTACAGGTCCACAAGACAGTCAGTCCATAAACTCCTCCAGTGCTGACTGACATAGGTCCTTCCATGAGATTACCATATGATGATCCCTGAACTAGTAACTCTGATGACAGTCTTCCAAGTTACAGTCTCACCACTAAATGTCTAGGAAATCCTCTCACTAGGACTCTTATAGGTTCAAGGAATTCTTACACGTCAGTCTGTTTTCCTCTCTACCTACCCATTATACTTCTGTCTATGTATAGCAGCACCAATTTTCAATATCCCCCATTCATTCCAGAAGTATATAAGTATTTGATGTTTTAGGAACTTTATAAGTAGCCATATATACAAACTTCAGGGCATTTGATTTAGAGGTGTTAGCAAAAATGACAGTAAACAAAGTAATATTACAATATTAACTGTGTACCTTTACCATTTTGACCATCCCACAATAGTCCTCTTTACTTTTATATATGTAAGCTCATATTGCTATGGCAAATGATTTAAATTATGCCTTACATAAATTAAAGAAATATAAGTATACAGATATGCTGAAGTATTGTTCATTAAAATTTTTTTGGCCTGCATTGCTCTGTAAAGTTGTCCAAGATAACTCAGCAAACAGAAATTATTTTACAGGAAGGAAACAATATTTCCTGGATGTGTAAATCATTGCCTGTATGTTTGGGTCCCATTATGGAATAAAGAGATATGTGATGAATTTTGGGGATGTTTTCAATAAAGGACCTAACCAAAGTTTTAACCAGCTTGATAAGCAAACTCAGTTTAATGTTATTTGTTGAAAAATGTATGACTTTCACATAGACGATTTCAGGATTCATAAAAATCACCAAAAATTTTAATCTCCATCTTGAACTGAGTGTAGAGTTAGGTTCATGTCACATCAGAGACGCTATTCACTTACGTTGAATATAAAGCTTAATGCTTTATATTTATGATTATTAATTATATGCCCAATTCTCCATCACAATCATGAGCTTATACTCTTCTGAAAATTTACCCATTCATTTACATTAGCCTGAAAGCTATTATACAATCTGCTATATTGTGAAACTGCAAGGAATATATTGTGTGTATTGTAAATACTGCAAGGAATAATGTAGTAAAAGAACTAAGAGAGAAACAATGTAAAATATAAGTAAAATGTAATTTATAGTCAATCCAGAAGTTTAAATTTGATGACATCCATTAAAGTGCTTTTCTTTTCTTCTTTTGTAAAATTTTTTTTGCAAACCTGAAAATTCTCAGGGCTTATTCCTGACTCTGTGTACAGGGATCACTCCTTGTGAAGCCTCGCGAACCATAAATGGCGCAGGGAATACAACCCATGCAACCTACAAGTGCCTTGCTGTTGTAATTTCATTCAAAAAGTGAGCAGTGATATAGAGGTAAAGTATCTGTGTTTATTTGCTCTAAACTGCTAGAGCAAACACTAATGCAAACATGGGGTCCAAACAACAGAAATTAAACTTAAAAATTTGCCTATTCAAGAGGTAGGCTTGAATGTGGGATGGATTCTAGGGACAAAGGCAGAGGGCAGTTGACATTGCTGGTGGGATTAGAACTGAATCAACTTTGTAAACCATGGTTTTAAAATAAAAAATGAAAAAAAAAGGAACTTAGCAGTAAAGACAATTCTTAAATTATACCAGTAACTGATAAATTGATTTTTAAGACCGAATTACATGATAGACTTCTAAACTTAAGAAGTCTTAATTGACTAACAATAAAAATAAAACTTTTGCCAAAAAAAAGTGAAGTGGCCTTATATCCAAACTCTTATGAAGGCCACTTTTGAAAAGTAGCACAATATTTTTTCAGAAAAGAAGTGGCAGGGCATATTTTCCCCTGTAATCTCATCTGAGAATGACGGTTGAAGGCAAATTAGTCTTAGGCAAATCTGGTTTGCTGTCCTCCTTGGAGCTGTCTTCACTTAGACTACTGCTTGGAACTGAAGAAAATCTGCTAGTATTACTTTACAGATACTCCTGAAATTTCAGGTTATATTTGGAGGATTGGGAGGTGGGGAGTTTCATGAAACGAAGTCTGCAATGTAGTGCTATGTTTATCAAACTAAATTGTTTCATTGAAGTCTCTCATATCCTGCACTTTTTCCCTCAGAGATCTCGCCCCCAATTACAAGAGTATTTTTTAGAAATTCAAACAAAAGCTCTTAGTGTCACAACGTCCTGCTAATTAGAGGGAATTTGCTAATAATTTGTGTTAATATCATTACTCTTGTCCATCTTCCCCTAACTTATATCCCTTTTTCCTCATGATGCCTATCACCAAAGTATTACTTCTGCATCATTCCAAAGTCTATACTGAATTTTTTGGAAGTATTTAAGAACAGAGGAATGTCAGTCATTTCATTAAGAGGATTATTAACAAGTCATTTGCTTCTATCTTAGAGAAACATATCCTATTAAGTAACTGTAATGTGATTATTTTTGTTAAGTATTTTGAATAATTTTCAGACCTCATATGTTCTGTAGCTTGATTTTTAATTTTCAAAATCCTCATCCACATAAGTCAAAATTAAAACACAATGCTAAACTCCATTATTACTGTTTCACAATGTTAACCCATACTTATTTTCTCCCCAGAAAGTACACCATGTAAGTTCACCAGTAACTGTGATTTGCTATTTTTATCTGAATAATAGAAGGAATGGAGCAGTCTTTGGATGGTAGAAGGAAGATGAAGTTATAACCAAACAAGCAGAGAACAGAGGAGTCCTCACACTAATCAGCACAGCCCATGAACAACAACCAGGGCTTAGTGCAAATAAACAAGCTACTGCAGTGAGTAACACCCAGACTTCAGAATGATTGTGTTCTTGGAGTAGCACTGAAGCAAAACCAGAGCCAGGATATTGTGAAAGTGAGGTTAGAGTTAAAACCTTCTGAAAAGCTGATCTATGTGCCAGGACTCCTTCTGAACATCTAAGGCCTCCTTTACTACCTAAACCAGGTTTTTCTTCATCCCACCTGAATGTCTGATCATTGTGTTCAACATCTAAAAGTCTTCATTAAAATTATCTTCTTTACACAAGTATCTGTGTTATCTATCACAGATCTCACATTTGGTAAGGACCCTCTACAGGCCAAACAAGTATTTGTGCTGAAAGAAAAGATAAACATGAAACATCAGTCATGCCAGAGGCATGCAAGGTGCTTTAAATATGACAGATTCAAAGACTCATGGAAACAAAAGTGAGAAAAATCACATCTGGGATTACTGCTTCCATGAAAATGTGCATTGACTATACTTGTTATACTCTGTGGTACAATAAAGAGAGTTGGCCTGTTTAAGGACAAAGGAGGATTCTCTAGGGAATAGTTTCTTAAGCAAAAATTAAGGGTCAACAAAAGGAATAAAAAAAGAAAACCCTGACCCTACACATTGTGAAAACTGGATCACTATGACCAACTGAAAGAAATATAATGTGGAGTCATAGAGATATTACAGTGTAAGACAATTGCCTTGCAAACAGTTGACCTGGGTTTGATCCCGAGCCCTGTCAGGAGTGATCCCTGAGCATAGATACAAGATTATACTCTGAACATATCCAGGTGTGGATGAATATATTATATATATGTTTTATGTACTATATATTTTATAATGTAAATAATGTTTTAAAGCAGAGAAAATGATGGAGTGAGTGTTGAGACTGGAGGGAATCCAGAATCTGGGAAAGCTTCAGAAGTATTTTCAGGGGTTTCCTCCTAAGAGCAATGGGAAGCCACAAATTGGTAAAGCAGACATGAATTTCAGGCCACAAATTCAGTTGTGAAAAGATACATTGATTTTTTAAGCTTTTAGCATTCCACCTAAATTTCTATTTTAAGCCTATTATAACAGATGGTATATATTTTTCAGCACTATATAGTCACTATAAATTGATTATTTCAGGGTTCCTCAGACTATCTCTGGATCCTATGTTCCATCCCCAGTGTAGTGCCCATGTTTTAGGGGGTCATCTGTTTTCAAATGAATCTATGAAAATTAATGCTGCTCCATATTAATTCATTATTAACTCACACATTCCATTGTCACTGATGTTTTAGTCTGGAGACATTAATTTGTCCGTATGTCAAATGATCAGAAAGAATGAGGTCAAAGAGGAACAGAACAGGATTTGAAAATAACTATTCTATCAGAAATTATTTTTAAAAGTGCATAGCAATATAATCAAATTTTCCTACACAATCTGGATGTTCTGTGAGTAAAGTAGTGAGAAATACAAACCTAGATACAAAGAAACATACAAAACTATAAATTTGTAGATATTACTAAAGTGATAAGGACAAAGTGGAGTTAAGAACATGAGCTGATAGAATAATTATAGACCAATGTAACCTTTTTATTAATATTTAAACATGGATATATAAACAAATAGAACTTGTGTAAAATGATGTAGTAATTCCATTTTTTGAGTAGAGAACACTAATGGAAGATCTGCAGAAATACAAAACACTGACATGTTGAGCTTCAGATATCTTTGACACATTCAGGTGGATGTTAAGTAGCTGGTCCAATGTGATAGAGGGAGGCAAAGAGAAGTTTGAGCTGGAAACATGAAGGATACAGCCCTCTGCATATTTATTCTGTTTCAAACTATGGATATGATGACAATATTGGACAAGTCTACATTAAGGAACTAATGTAGACCTGAGCTCCATCTCCTGTTTACAGTGGTACATGATTCTTTTTTTACTGATTCAAAGAAAAGTGAACACATGACTCACCAAATTCCTTTCTTATTATTAAGTATTAGTCAGTGGTTCATTGCTGAACCTGGAAACACCTCTGACTTGAATGAGTAAGACTTCTGTTTATTCAGCACCTTCAGCTCAGTGCTAAGTTTGATTGTTCTCCTTTGTCTCACATTTTGAGATCTTTAATCCTAGAGTTGTAGACACTTATTGTCAATAATGGAATCATCCAGATATGGTTTCAGGTTTTGTCCTAGTATCATAAGGCTATCTGCAGTCTGTCAAAGTTCGTCAGGATTCCCACATTAAATGACTCAAAATAGTTTCCCTCACTATAAAAATGTTGGAGAAACTAAGCCTGTTAAATCATTAGTAAAGAAATTTACTAATGATTTGCTAATATCAACTATCAAACAATTTTACTAATATCAAAAAAGAAAGCTTGTTTAATTGTAAACAGTAATTAACAGAATTCAAATTTCTACCCCCAAAGACAAAGTTTTATGTATATAATCTAGAAAAATAAATATATGCACACTTTTTAAAATGCATAAACCTTGTTTCTCTACAAATAAAATTGTGCCAAAATTTCCACAATTTCTGAGTGAGAAGTATGGACTATTTGAATGCATATAATACTCATTTAATAATCAAATATAACATGAATAATAAAACATAGAGCTACACAATGAGAATATTAGAGCCCAGATAATTTTAGTTTAGCTCCTTGTTGAACAAAAAAGTGTAAAAGCGTTTACCTCAATTTTAATTAAATATGCTAAATATCACCTTTAAATGGTGAAAAAGTGATTAGCTAAAAATGAAAGAACAACTTTATCAATAGGCTATATTACAAATTATATTGATTTGCTTCCATGAGCCTATACACAAATTATACTAAAATTTAATTAAGCATATGCATGTGCAAGCTTCTATTTCCAGAGTAATAAAGTTGGGTTTTTTTGTACCCTGAGTCTGAGAATATTTTCTTTCCAATTTTTTTAATTTGTATGGTACATTGAAGAAAATAACAATTTCTGGTATTGGGCTTGTGAATGAAATGGAGAGCCACCTACCCTTGAATTCCTACCATTTAACAAAAATTATTTACGGAGTACTGTTGAAGTAATGTTAAAAATCAAGAGAGCAGGCATGGTCAGCAAAACCCAGAACATAAGAGGATGTATAAAGATGACCAGAGTCATGTGTATTCCATAAAATCGAGAAAGGAAGTAAAGTACATGAGGTTCAGGGAGCTGTTGACCTCAAAAAAGTGAAATTTCAAAAGGCATTTTTCAAAGAGTTGACATCTGCAGAAACCTCTCTCAGGTATCTGATGATGGGCTTCAGACAGAACCTCATGGGCAAGTGAAATACTTCCCCTGGCAGCCCACTTCCCCAACACACCCACATACAGCGTGATCTATCCAGAATATAAAGGCAGTGAAATTTCACAAACTTACTCATCTACAGCAAATTGGGCTTTTGCCACTTAAAAGTATTACATCTCCTTTCCAGCTGTAATATATAAAAGGGGAGAGGAACTCCCTTTTATCTAAAATAAAAGGACTAAGAATATTGAGATAATGGGAATTTTAGACATTCAGAAGTAAGCAGAAGATGGTTTCAGTCAATTCATTGAATTAACTCAGATTTAGTATAAAAGGTACTATACAAAGCTGTTGCATCTGAAGAAAATAATGTCTTCTCATCAGAAAAAAAGAAGTCTATAAACTGTTAAGCATGTCACTCTCCTGATAATATTTCTTATTTCTTTTTCTATGTATTTCTTTCATAGTGGGGACATGGGTAGAAAAGGCTCTACTAGGTCTAATATTTTTATCTTTCTTTGAATTTTGCTTAAGATGAACAGATCCCAGTTATTATGGCTCCATGGATTTTGCAATTTAAGTGGAAAAAAAAGACTGAAATAAGAACTTCTTAAAAGTAGACTGCAGTCACATCTAATCCAGCCTTTGCTCATGCTACTGTAAGCTTGAATAGGACACTTAGAAACAACGCTTAGTACATAATTATAGTGATATAAAAGATTTTTCCTTTTTTTTATAAACTAGCATCTTCATCTGGTACATTTTAACAACTGCACAACCTGACAGCTAAGATATTCAGCTATAATTTAAAAAATAAAGAATTACTATGAATTTTAGAGTACACTGTTTTGTTTTGCTTCTCCTTGCTTTGTTGGGACCTCCCAAGCATTTTTCAACAGACACTGGAACTCCTCCTGGCAATGCTCAGCCCACCTGGTCACTGGAGGAACCATGTGGTACCCAAGTAGACCCAGTGTCTTTCCACATGCAAGGCATATGCTGTAAGCCCTGGACTGAATCCACTATGTCATGTTTCTTCATGCCTATAAGAAATATGAAATGTTTGAAGATCTTAAAATTAGCTTACAAAGTAAGCTTTTCATAACTAATTAGGAATTATTGATTGATAAAATTAATTATATCATTATACAAAATCTAACACAAGTCAACTCAAAGAATATTATTTTCTGATAAAAATCAGAAGTATTAGGCCAAAAAAAATAGTACAGTGGGCAGGGCTGTTGACTTGATGTGACCAACCTGTGTTTGATCCCCTGTACCACAAATGGTCCCTTGAGTTCCATCAAAATTGATCCAAGAGCACAAAATCAGGAGTAATCTCTGAGTAATACTAAAGAACAAGGTATGATTGAAAACTGAAAGCTGAGAAAGAAAATGAAAGATTAATATTATGCCCAAATTCACATCTGGTTATTAGTTTCTAAAACTACAGCTCAATATATACTTCCTGATTTCTGGAAAATTAGTAGAAAATAATCTCATACTATTTATATGTATATTTGTAGCAGGACTCCTCTAAGAGCCTCTGCATCTGCCCTGGATTGCCTCCCTGCAGGTCACTTTAGATAAGGGGGTAGTCTAAATGTGGCAGTTTATCTGACCATGTATTCTGTACTGGCTGGTATAAATATTCTCTCATGCTACCACAAGCATCGTGGGACTAGCTAGATCTTACCAGCATATTTGCCTGGCCACGTTGGATCTCTAAAAAATTAGACCAGAGAGAAATGCTGTTTGCCTCCAAGCAAGCAAGCATGGCTCCCTCATAACTCAAAGGCAACTAAAATACAAAACTACCATGAAGTAGAGGAGACTCTTGTGAAGGCTTGGAGAAATATTTAACTTGCATTAGTATAGTCTTTGGTACAGAGGCATGCCATCTCAGAAACCCCCTTCTCTACCCTATTAAAGCATTTCCAGGCAGATCTTGGCTCAAAACAATATCATATAATAGGGCCTAGGTGAGGTGCTGGGAGAAATTACCAAAGGGCATTTGACCCTTCCTGCTTCCCATAATAGTGGGAGATCTGAGGTGCAGGGGTATAAAACCAGCCTGCTTCCTCTCTCGCTCTCTCTTTTTGGGCTCTCTCTTTATGAGCTCACACCCTTCTTGGGAGTCTTGTCTTTGTCTCCTCCTTACAGGGCCTTAACAAGTGGTGGCCGCCATCTTGGCCTACACGTGGCTGGGGTTCTAGCCGGAATCCTAAGCACCGGATTTTTCCTATTGCTGATTTGTATGCCTGAACCTGTGATAAGTAAAGCCTTTCAAAACTGCATCGGATTCTAAGTTTTCATCCATTCCCTGCCGGCTTCGAGGTAGAAGGGAACTTGCTTCCCAGCACTGTTGGGTGTCGGGAGCGCCGCCGGGTCCCCGACAGTGTCGGGAAGCGAAGTTCCCTTCTACCACCGGCCGGCAGGGAATCGATGAAGACTCAGGAATCTGATGCAGTTTTAAAAGGGCTTTACTATCACAGGATCCAATAAACAATCCAAGAGCAGGGAAAACCTCTGGACTTTGGGATCCCAGCTAGGCCCCAGCCAGGTGTAGGCCAAGATGGCTGCCACCACATGTTGAGGGCCAACAGAGAACGAAGAGGACGGAGAAGCAAAAGACCAAGGGAAGCCAAAATGGCAAAAGGGGGAAAAAAAGAGAGAGAGAGCTTCTTTCTTCTTGCAGCTTATTTTATAGCTAGAAATCCACCCAAACTCCCAGCCCAGCCCATTCTGGGCTGGGCTATCTAGAGATGAAAACAGGAAAACAGCTCCATAGGATGTAACAACTTCAGGAGACCATCTGGTTGTTTACAAGGATCCAGAGCTAATTAAAAGCCTCCTGGGGACCCGGGGAGATGGGCACTGGTGGCGGGATGGGTGCTGGAACACTGTATGACCAAAACCCAAATATGAACTTTTTAATTGTATGTCTTTGTAATTGTAAAAATAAAAAAAATAAAAAAAATAAAAGCCTCTTAGCAGAGCTGGGAGAAGCTACAAGCCAAATGTAACTTCCCCTGGCAGGAAGGATCAAATGCCCTCAGGTAATTTCTCCCAGCACCTCACCTAATATCTTAAGCCAAGATCTGCCTGGAATTGCCTTTATAGGGTAGAGAAGGGGGTTTCTGAGATGGCATGTCTCTGTACCAAAGACTAATACTAATGCCAGTTAAATATTTCTCCAAACCTTCACAAGAGTCTCGTCTACTTCACGGTAGTTTTGTATTTTAGTTGCCTTTGAGTTATGAGGGAGCCATGCTTGTTTGCTTGGAGGCAAACAGCATTTCTCTCTGGTATAATTACTTAGAGATCCAACTTGGCCAGGCAAATATTCTGGTAAGATCTAGCTAGTCCCACGATGCTTGTGGTAGCATGAGAGAATATTTATACCAGCCAGTACAGAATACATGGTCAGATAAGACTGCCATTTAGACTATCCCCCTATCTATGAAGTGAACTGCAGGAGGCAATCCAGGGCAGATGCAGAGGTCTAAGCTTTTTAGTGTCCTGCAACAGTCGGGGACCCCGGTGGTGTCCCTAACATATACTTAACCAAACTGTATGAGCTCTTCTCCTAGGGCTTTGTCATTCTGCAAATAGGTTACAGTCAGTCTTCACTTCCAAGCTACATTTTATTGCTGTTTAATCTTTTAAAAATCATCTTATCTCAAGTTTTAGCACACTAAAGTTACCTTCTTAGTGTCACTAAATACTATATCTTTCATCCTCTGTGGCAAGCACAGCAATAGAACATTTTTTAGTCTTCTTTCATCTCCATATTCCGCTATGCAAATATTTTAGATTGAATTATTTTTATGGAAACAACGAAGCTATTGAAAAAGTCATTCTAGAATGCCTTCACTTCTCATGTGAATTTATAAGATTTTAGTTACATATACCTTTGCATATGGTTCCGATGCCAGTGTGCATGCATTGAAAGTACAGTCATTTTAGTCCTTTGTTTTGGCAACCTTGTTGGCCCTGAGATTTTATCACCCTCTTCTTGCATGTCCTTAGTGCTGCCATGTTTAGCACTGGCTCTTTCAGGTCTGTGGGTCAAGCACTTCTGGGCTTGAAATACTCTCTTATGTAGGGTGGGTCTCTGTAGGATGGCTTGAGATTGGCTCTGTAGCAAGGCTTGAGATTGGCTTAGTCTCTTGGGTGGAGGTCTGACTAGCTGTGGAGTTCAGATGATGAAAAATGCTGCCAGCATGGTGTGGGTGTTCCTCTGGTTTCTTCTGAGGCTCTGTTGGGATGGTGGGCTCAGGCTGGAAGTCTCTTTCTGTCCATGACACATAAAAAGAAGACCTCAAAGAGAGAAGAGTAGCAATACTGGCTGATACAGCAGAAGCCGGGATAAGCATTCACAAAGTGCGCCTGTCCTTAACCAACTATAGTACGAAAATGACTGCCCTCCGACATCATGATGGATCGATCACATCTTCCAGAAAGGCAATGGAGAAGATTATCCATGACTTCTACTCAGATCTCTTTGATAGCCACGCCTACCTGCCCACATACCAAATTCTACAGGATGGATATGTCGTTCCCAATGTTCTCCCTTCTGATCCGACATGCCATTTCGTCAGTAAAGAAGCAAACAGCACCCCTGCCCAAAGTCAGACCCAAACACCTGAAAAATCTGCAGTCAGTACTCATCAATACACTGGCCTGGATCTTCACACACTACCTGTCTGAATGCAAGGTGCCCACCCAATGGAAAACCAGTAGGACAGTTCTCCTATTCAAGAAAGGAGACATCCACAATATTGGCAACTATTGCCCCATCTGCCAGTTGTCCGTCATCTACAAGCTGTTCACTCAAGTCATCCTGAACAGGATTGACAGAACATTAGATAAATGACAATCTTGTGAGCATAACCACATGGTAAACCAAGCTCATTGAGGTTTGTGGGAAGTTCAAGATGACACTCTGTCTCACATTCATTGATTTAAAGAAAGCCTTTGATTCTGTGAAGACCAAAATGGTCATCAAAGCCATAGCCAAACAGGGTGTTCAAATCCAGTACATCAAGATCTTTCATGAGCTGTATTATGGATTCACCACCAGGATCTCACCATTCTACAAGGAGTGATCAATTGATGTCAAAAGGGCTTCAGTAGGGTGACAACATTTCATCGAAACTCTTCAAGACCAACCCTCAAGAACGTCATGCAACAATTAGAATGGGAAAGAATGGGAGTGAAGATAGAAGGTCGGCAACTACACCACCTCCGCTTCGCTGATGACATCATTCTAATCACACCAAACATTAGCCAAGCGGCACAAATGCTGGCCAACTTCGACTGAGAATGTGGAAAGATAGGTGTACAGCTGAATCTCAACAAAACAATGTTCATGAAAAATGAACTAGTTCCAGATGCCCCATTCACTCTCAACAAAACAAACATCTCTGAATGCAGCAGTTGTGTGTACCTAGGTGGGGAACTCAACATGATGAACAACCTATGAACTGAACATGATGAGCTGCACAGGATGAAGAGAGTGGCATGGAACTTCTTCAAGAGCTTTGAAGAAATAGATAAAAGGACACAACACCTCTGGCTCCAGGCACATCTTTTAATTCCACCATTCTCCCTGCATTAACATACACCTCAGAGACCTGAGCCCTACAAAAGCAGGATGAGAATGCTGCTTGGGTCTCCCTACAATGAATTAAAAGAGCTATGCTTGGGATCTCATGCCTCACTCAAGTGAGAGAAGGAATCCGGAGCTCCAACCTCTATCACTGTTCCAGAGTCAGGGACGCTGTCTCATTTGCCAAGGCATTGAAAATCAGATGGGCTGGACATGTAACGCGATTTGGAAACACTGCTGGATTAGATTCGTTACCGACTGGATCCCAAGGGACGTCAAAACATCACATGGCCGCCCACCTACAAGATGGTCAGACTTCTTCCTCATTCTTCCTGAATGAACAGTTTAAGGCACTTTGTATTCCTGAAGCAAGCAGATGCCATTGGGCTACACTGGCATGTGATAGGGTCAAATGGAAATGTTACTGGTGCCCGCTCGAGCTAATCAACGAATAACAGGATATCAAGTGATCAAGTGATCAAATGATACCTTTGCATCTTCTGAACAGTGGCTCAGAGATAGTATTAATATTTATAGAACCAAAAGAGCTATCATTTAAAAAAATGTATTAGTATCTAACTGTATGTATTGCAAGTTGCAATGTGTAAGAGAAGGGAGAGAGAGAGAGAGAGAGAGAGAGAGAGAGAGAGAGAGAGAGAGAGAAGCAGCAAAGTGCCTTCCATAGAGGCAGACTGGGGATGGGAGGGAATCAGAGGAGATTGGTGGTAAGAAATATGCACTGGTGGAGGGATGGGATTGGAACACTATATGACTGAAACCCTAACGTGAACATCTTTGTAACTGTTGGTGGTATAATAATTTTTTAAAAAATAAAAAATAAAAAAGTATTAGATACAGACACTATGCATAATTAGAAGTATACATAATAATAAGGAATGTAAGATTTGATAAATCAGATAAATTTAACTATGTTTTTTATCAGTGCAGAATTTAGCACTTAAATGAATTTTTTAATATTTTACTGGAGCATTTTTAATTGAGAAAATTGGATTAATTTCAAATCCTCTAATTTTCATATGAATTTTATCATGTGTCAACTCATTTTAATTTAGTTCTATTTGCTTTTTTAAGTTTTTTCCTAATGTGTCCCCACCAAATTGTTAATAAATGGAAACAATTTCCTTTCTTTTTTTATTGAGTCACTATGATATAGGCAATTACAAAGCTGTTTGTGGTTGGATTTCAGTCATACAGTGTTCTAACACCCAACACTCTACAAGTGCATATTTCAAAGCACGAATGTCCCCATTTTCCCTCCCATCATTCCCCATGTCTGCCCTAAAACTGCCTTTATGACAGGCAGTTTTCTTCCCCCCTCTCTCTCTCCTTTGCACATTGTGGTTTTCAATACAGACATATATATTCCTTTACCTACAGAAACTGTATTGCAATATAAAACGTCACATTAAAAAGATGAAAAGCCATAGCAAGAATAAAAATTATATAGAGAATTGTTAGAATCACACCCTACTTATAGCCCTGGGCTTTTGCATTGCTGATGAGGGATTGTTTTTCTCCTTCCTATAAGTCTTTTGCATATGCTAAGGCTAAGGATTTGTTCTTTACAAACACAAAAGGAGAGTGGACTCAGTATTTGTAGTTTAGTTTACACTGAATTAGTTGCTCCTGAACATCCCCTCATATTTTCTAACTAATGCCTCAATTGCTCTTAGATGAATCTGATTCCTCTTACCCCTACAGAGGTCCTGTATGAGGGACTGGATGGTACCAGGAAGTGTCTACCCTGGCTAAGAAACGGGACAACTTTTTAGAATAAGCGCTGCTGTGACCCCAAAATTCAGAGCAAAGATCAGAACAGCTTTGTTCTGACCTAAGAAAATCCATGAATGGCCTTGCAGTGGAACAGAGCATTTAAGGCTTGCCTTGGAGCACAAAAAAGGCTGTGGCTGTTAGAGACAGGACCCTGAAGGGGATGGAGGTGATAAACCTGGTTAGGGAGCATAGTATGGACCATATGACATGATCTCCCCATGAAAGATCACCCTATATATTTATATATGCCTGTCCCTCTTACTCTGTTTATACAAGAAAACTATAATTGTAGGAGAGAAAAGCAGTGCTTTAGCATCTCAATAAGTCTTGGTGTGGCTCAGCTGGGGTTTTATTTATTTATTGTTTTTTGGGCCACACCTGGCAATGCTCAGGGGTTTCTCCTGGCTCTGCACTCAGGAATTACTCCTGGCGGTGCTAGGGGGACCATATGGGATGCTGGGGATCGAACCTGGGCCAGCATGGGCCGGCCACATGCAAGGCAAATGCCCTACCTGCTGGGCTATCGCTCGGGCCCCTCAGCTGGGATTTTTGCACCAGGATTTTACCTTTGGTTATGCCCTGACCCCAGCCTCTGCCTAGGGTTTAATCTCTTATAGTCTGGGGTTCAGGTGTGTGAGGCTTTTGTTTGGGGTGGTGTGGCAGAGTGTATGTGGTAATTGGTGCGTAGTGAAGTTGGAAGAAGTAAAGCTTTGTTTTTCCTAAACTGGGCTTGTGGTTCTGTCATCTGCCCCGAAGCATGACCAGGGAACCCGATGGATCCTGATACTTTTGGGGACCACAAGTCCCCAAATAGCCCTAATAGAGAATAAACCATCTGTCAAAAAATGTCCAAATAGGTTTTAAATAGAAGAAAGACGAAAATACCAGAAACATTAGATTGCTCTAACAATAATCCACAAGCTAAAATCAAGATAAAAATGTAGCTAAACAAGATAAAATGTACATCTGACTTTTCTTCCCTATTAACTTTGATCAGATTCCACATTTTCAACAATTGCTTATTGGCAGTCCTATTCAAACTGTAAGAGTATAATTCCTACTATACCATTTAACTCAATACCTATAAATTAATTAGCAAACAAAGGCAAATGGATGTAATTGTTTTCCCTAAACACAACTATTTGAGAGCAGTCTTTTTAAAAGAAAGTAAATTACACTTAATGGCTATGTTAATACACAATAAAGTCTTTAAATTGCAATTTACAATCAAAGCAGTTGGTGGCACCTTTGAAACAATTTTTTGGTTTTGGCAAAATCTATGTTAACTGTAAATTGTTAGACATTTGTAATAACAGACATAATGTACATAGATACTTAAGAGTATATGAAGCATGTCTAGTGAAAGTGTTTAGATATCTTATTTTTTGATGTTTAGTTAATACTGTGAAAGGAAAAATAGGAAAAGAAATTGTGTCCCTCAAAGAATACTAATATTCAGATATTCAGGGCAAAAGTATGGGCTCACACAGGGCTTACACTGATGCTGTGTTCAGATACCACTGCTGACAGAATTCAGGAGATTGTGTACTCTGCAGTGGTAGAAGTGAGGATAGATTCTTGCAAGACAAATGCCTTATACCTTGAATGATCTCTTCAGCCCTTATTTAGATATCTTTAGAAGTGTTTCAGCATTATGAGAGTTTTACTTTTTCTGAAAAGCAAACCAGAAGTTTCTTGGAAAGACTTTCTTACCCAAACATGAGATCAAATTCGTGAATATAGCAATATGGAAAGGGATGAAATCTATTAACAGCTTCTTAAATGCCCTCAACCTTCTAAGATCCTCTTTCCCATTAAACTGTTATTTGGATTAAATTTCCTGCCAAAGAAAGCATCTTTTGGATTAAAGGCTTGTAAAATTGGTGTAATCCTTTTAAAGGGCAAGTGTCCTTGAAGTACACTGAGATTAATTCACTCCTCTAAGAAAAGATTAGTTAGAATATCACCAGTGATTATGTAAAAATAACAGTGCAAGTTTTTATCATTTTTGTTGGGGTATGTGATGGGCAGTTAATCTCACCTTTTCTCTCAATTTTAAACAAATCATTACTTGGTTTATCTAGAAAAAGAGATTTATAAAATTGGACTGAGAACACAGCTTTTACCAGTAGCTACATGTACCTGGAAATACTTTCTTCTAAAATTGTACCTACCCACTCCCCATAGTCTGGGAGTTAAAACAAGCAGTGAAAAGTATATGCTTTTGTTGTGGACATTCTTATTCTAAGAAATAAACAAAGCTGGACAATAGTTAGTAGAAATAAGAGATTTTAATCAGCAACATCCTATTGCAGTTTGGAAGGGGTTCAGCTTGAATTGAAATATATTTTGATGTATTTAGAGGGGAAATGAGGTAGAAGGGGAAGGGAAATGGTATGATTTTGACAGGTGAGGAAGGTAAAACCAAGTGTTGGTCAGGGTAACTGGTCAGCTGTGCTTTTTAGCCAATGGTTATGGAAATTAGGTCTTAATCCTCACCAGGAAACCAGGAATGCCAGATATGCTATCCTGAATGATTAGATTTCTAAACAATGACTTATAGGTCCTTAAAATGAATACCTATTCCTGAGTTAAAAGGGCATATAAATCTCTGAGAGACAAAAAAGGAATTCATAACTTTAAGTCATTTTAATAGATGCTCTGAGAAAGCAGGTCAGAAGCCTAAGTTAGGTTTTTCCTACATCAAAGAGTAAATGATTTTGACAACCTTGAAGTTGTCCATGAAAAAAAAAAAAAACTCCAAGGGGACTAACAGGGCTTTCTGGAGAATTCCTTCTTGCTCCTGCTAGAAAGCATGTTGGAGTTTGGTTAAGTTTCTTAATGCAGCGATTTGAGTAAACTGGAATGATTCCAGAAGAGTTTATCCAGTCTCAGAGCTCACAAACAAGATACCTGGGAGGGGCGGGGTTTGTGCATCACTCTGTGCCTACACTCAGACCCTGAGGAGTGCCAGAAGGTGCACCTTTTCTTGCCAATACAAACAGGAAGGCAAATGATTGCCAAGTACTTGGTTGGTTTGTTTTCTGGAACAAAGAAGGATACAAGGAGGAGGATGGGAAAGAACAACCTAAGCAGTAGTTCTCAATCCAGATAATTTTGATTCCTAGGAAACATTTGATGATACCTAGAGGCATTTTTGTTCATAATTTCTTGAGGAGTGTGTGTACTGTAAAACAGCATCCCCTAGATAGAGGCCAGAGATATTACAACAGAGGAGATATACATTGCCTTGTGAGTGTTTTACTTTGAGAGTGGGGGATACTGTTCAGGGGACCAAGGAGGCATATTCAGGCTGTCTTGTTGCCAGAGACCACAGAAAAAGGGTCCCTCAGGTTCTTACTTTAGCCGGTCTACAAAGCAGATGGGGTGGAATATGTGAGGATGGCACCTACAACAATCAGGTTTCAAGCAAGCAGATGTTCTTTTTTTTCACAGATGAAAGCATTCATTCCATAGGAGTGCTGTTGGGCAATCATGCTTGGACTGCAAGCTTTTAAATCAAGCTTGGGAGATGTGTTAGAGTGTGTGTGGGGGTAGGGAGAGGGTCTGATCAATGGAATTGTGCTGATGGATGCTTCAGTTTCCAGTGCTATGCACTGTCATTGAAACTAATGGAATTCCTTTTCCCCTTAAATCTGTCCGGAGAGTTGACAAGAGCCATTTGTACCTAAAAATGGCCCTTACATGCATGTGTGAGGAAATTATCCTGTTTGATTTTTCCCAAATCCAGCTTAGACTCTAAAGTCTCTCCAGTAGAGTGGAGAGGGATAGAGTTTTCCCAGAAGGTTTTGTGTAGGCCTGGATTGGATGACCAGGATCTTCCTTTTAGCCCTGTCTCAGTTCAGTGTTCCACTCACAGTGGTGGTAGGCAGCCACCAGTCTACCCCAAAGTGTTCAGGAGCCAGGAGAGCTATACCCTGCACTGTTGGCTGAGCATTGAGAGGGGGAGGTATGGAGGTGCCAAGAATCAGACCTGATAAAATGCAGGTGGATGCACCAGCCCTTGGAGTTCTACGCCAGTCCCACTTTCTACGTTCTTGAAGGAGAATGCTATAGTCAAAGAGGAACAGACAGAAGTATACTAACATGTAGCGTTAGTGTTAAAGTTTGTGATAGAGTCACTAAAAAAGGTACTAAATTTTTAGTAATGGTCACTAAAAGGGTCACTAAATTTCAATATTAAATACCATCCTAAATTGGGAAAAGTCCTCTTCAAGGGTATAAATGACTTTTAGGGAAAGGGTTTTAAAAAATGTAGATGTGGGAGTAGTTTGGTTTTTCTTAAGTTTGGGGGCCACACACTGGCAGTGCTGACGGCTTTCTCCTTGCTCTAAGCACAGGGATCACTCCTGCTAGAACTCTTGGGATCAACCACATGCAAGTCAAGAGCCTTATGCCACTGTGCTATTTTCTGGCCCAGGAATGTGATGGCTTTTGACAGAGCTTGTCTGAAAGTTCTATCAACTCCTAGTCTCCTCTTCAGTGATGAGTTAATCCTCCTTGATGAAACTCCTAGGAAGGGGATTTATGCCAACTGAATTTCGTTTAGAAGATCTGTATTTTGTAAGATAAGAGGAGCTCAGAGAAATCCTCTCCTGGTGTTTGCTATGTTACAAGTGCTATAGCTCAAAATAATCAAAATATCAAGGCAATATATTTTAGGGCAGCAAGTGCTGTCTATCCATCTACAGGCAGTTTGGAGTGGTAGATTTGCTGTTGCCTTTCCCTAGTCACCATGCTGAAATGCAAAGACTGTCCCACACAATGGAGACATGCAGCCCTCCAATCCAATAGGCTGAGGTTGAGATAACCTGCCAAAGAATTTATAATCAACTTTACTGTGTGTTACTTGCATGAGTCTTACTATTGTCATATGAGAAAGGAGTGAAAAGAAACATCACTGAACATGAGATAACTGAGTTTAAATTGGTTAAAAATTACAGTGCCTGGCTAGTTCAACTAGCAGAGTATGAGATTCATGAAAGGTTAATGACTAATTCTGGCATTATAGACCAAAAAATAAAATAGGTAGAGATGTTCAGCATTAGTCTGTGTGCAAGGCAAGCACATTATCCATGTACTATCTGTCTAGCCTCAGGAAATTCAATATTTATTATTATGATTATTATTATTATTGCACTATTATTCTAACTATCCTTATATTCTCTTTGAAGAAGTTTGGATAAATATGTAAAATTCTATCATAAACTTAAAAGGAAAGAGATTTTAAAGTCAGAGAAGCAAGAGGACTCCTAGAGTAGGAAAAGTAGCAATGGAAGAAATACCAGCAAAAAGTTCCAGGAACAAACTTCACCAACCTTTAATAGAAATCTTTCCCCATCATAGAAATACATTTGGAATTAATTGTAAATCATATGATTTGTTCAACTTCTTAATGTTTCTATATTCAACGAGTTTATGATTCAGAATAAAATCTCTCTCCAAATGCAGATCAGATTCTCTCTGCCAGTTAAGGTTCAACAGCATAGTTTCAGGTATGCCTTGGGGCTACAGTTTTTATAAAATTTGTATCAATTAGTTGTACCTAGGTTGAGAAGTCAACATGATGAACGGCCTAAAACCTGAGCTGAGCAGGAGGAAGAGAGCAGAATGGAATGCCTTCAAAAGCATCTAAGAAATAGCTAAAAAAGACAAAGAACCTCCGACTCTGGGCACATCTCTTCAACTCCACCATTCCCCCTGCATTAACATATGCCTCAGAGACCTGGGCCCTAAAAAAGCAGGATGAGAATGCTATTCGGGTCTCCCAGAGAGGAATTAAAAGAGCTATGCTTGGAATATCCTGCCTCACTCAAGTGAAAGAAGGTATCCAGAGCTCCGACCTCCATCACTGTTCCAGAGTCAGGGATCGCTGTCTCGTTTGCCAAGGCATCGAAAATCAGATCGGCTGGACATGTAATGCAATTTGGAGATGACCCCTGGACTAGAGCCATTACCATTACCAACTGGATCCCATGGGATGTCAAAAGATCACGTGGCCGCCCACCTACAATATGGTCAGACTTCTTCGTCAAGACCCTGAAAAAACAGTTTGAGACTCTTTGTATTCCTGAAGCAACCAAATGCCATTGGGCTACACTGGAACGTGATAGGGTCAAATGGAAATATTACTGGCGCCCGCTAAAGCAAATCGACAAATAACGGGATGTCAAATGATCAAGTGATCAATTAGTTGAATGTAGACATCTGTAAGCATAATTATAAATGAACTATTGAATTGGAAGAAATATACATTTCTGTGAATATTGAATAGAAAATGATAAGAACAATGATTGACTTATTTTTCAATATGAATCATATCACATGCTATCATAATAGAAGTAGGGTTATAAATAAAAGAAAATCTCTTCCATATACTGTCAGTCAGTCTTCCAAAGAGTTGACATTGTGTTAGTCCATATAAACAATAAGCAGAAATGAGTCCTGGGGTAATCCACTGGGGAACTATGACTAAGGAGAGACAAATGAACTATTTATTAGGGAAGAATATAATATAATGTAACACAACACTGTACAATATAAAATAATGTAGTGTAAAATACTATAAAGAAAGAAAAGTAAAAGAAAATGTGGACTATAAAGGTAGAAGGGTTCTCCAGAAAAACAAAAGTAATAATAGAGGAGGCTGATGACAGAACCTGAGCTGAATCCAAAAGCTTAAGGAGCAGTAAAACCAATGTCTGAGACGGAAAGGTTAATGTCTCAGCACAACCAGAAAGAGAGAGTGAATTTTCCCTACTTTTTTCTACCCTCTACCTCCAATGCCTACCACAGTTTTAACTGAAGCCTGAAGCATTATGATTTATAACACTGTTAGTGACTGTTTCTTGCTTATGATGATCTAATAGTACACCATCCTCTAAAGCGTCAGCCTCCCTCTACCGATGTCACAAGGTCTCCCTCACCCCCCACCTATCTATCCCTCCTTGGTAAGTCCATTTCTGTACACCAACCCTCAGGTTGTGTTACCTTTGGCCATTAGCTTCTCTCTTGCTATGTTCCTTTATATTCCACAAATGAGAGATCATTCTGACCCTCCTGTTTCATCCACATAGTAGATAATTGTTCAATTTCATTTTGTTCATAAATGAATAGCATTCAATTGTGTATATATACCACAATTTTGTTATCTACTCAGATGTTCTTAGATATCATGAGTATTTCTTCAATAAAATACATTTCTTAATTTTTTAAAAGTGTTTGGGTGCCTGTGGAATATATGCTAAGAACTGCTGGGTCATATGGGACCTCAATTACTCGTTTTTGGAGCAGTCTCATAGAAGTTGTTCTCCATAGAAGCTGAACCAGATAGTATTCCCACCAAAAGTGATGTGGCTCCCTTATCTCCCACATCTGCACCAGAACTAATTATGCTCATTCTGAAGTGTTCCAGTCTCATTGGTATCAGATGATAATCTCATTGCTCTTTTTATTTTCATTTCTTCAACACTCATCATCAGAGAAATGAAAATAAAAAAAAGCAATGCTACCCTTGGTTTTATGAAGTGTCACTTGTTTATTTTTGCTTCTGTTTGCTGGCCATTGTCACTGAATCTTTGAAAAAATGCCTCCTGATTCAATTTCATAAAAGGTTCTGCCTATGTTTTCCTTGATGTAATAAATAGATTTAGGTCTGATATTGAGGTCTTTAATTTTTCTTTGTTTTATTTTGACAGCTAGTGAATTATCTGATGCTGAGCCACATTGGATATGCCCATCTGCTTTACACAGCTCACCAATTCAAACACTTATATCTTTTGAAAATACACAGGAACATCCAGAGATAATATTTTATGACCTATTTGGGCTAGATGACTTGACACATAAATTTAATCTCACAAGTTAATTAGTGTGCACTCTATCAACTTGGCAAACATAAGCAACTTTTAAACTATACATAATATTCAAATAACACCAATAATAAGGTCATAATTCTACCTACAACTCTCCCGTGTGCAGCTGAAAACCCACTAATCTCTTGACACAAAGAGGACGACGTACAGTCTCATTGATGTTAGTTCTTTTCATGTTTTCTTCTTTCCATGATATCCTGAAACTTGAGTACTGTAAAGTGAAATTAAAAATAATTAGATACAGATAAAAATCAATATATTTATATATTGCATATGAAATCAAGATGGAAACTTCTTTTACATACATATTTATACAGATACATTCATAACAAATGAGGAAATATTCATGAAAAGTACTCCCTTGATTCTGTAATTAATCATAAAATTAATTGCTACTAAGTAATGAGATTGTAGCTCACATTTGTAACTATCACCTTCTACTAAAAATTCTGTATTAGCTTTACCTTTACAAAGTGCCTCAGCTAGAAACATTCCTTTACCAATGGAGTGACCGACCTTAATTCCAGAACGGTTTGAGTCACTATGTATCTTAAAATGTAAATTTTAAGATAGTTTTTTTCTTAAAATGTAAATCTATAAAAGATAAATAGAACCCATATAAAAGCAGAACAGAATATCAACCACATTCCAGTTTTAGCCTAATGCCTTATACAAAAGCTATCCATAAAAGCTGACATTCTCATGAACATGCAGGGCTCTAATAGTTAAGAAGATACTTACTTCTAGCAAGCAAGAAAATTACCTCTCTCATTTTTATTGCCTTTATGGGCTAGGGGCTAGGGGTCACAACTGGTAGTTCTCAGGGTTTATTCCTGGCTCTGTGTTCAGGGATCACTCCTGGTGTGATTCAGGAAAAGATACAGGATGTGGAGATTGAACTCAGGTTGGCCTCCTGCAAGATAAGCACCCTGCCTGCTGTCCATTACTCCAGCCCCTTGACTGTTTTTAAAAAATTTATATCCAAGATGGATGCCATAAAAAAGCTAATCAAAAAGACTTAGAGAAAAAATGTAAAATCAGTATGTAGAAAACTGCTGTGTTTCCATACACTGAAATAAAATACAATAAAATAAAGATAGGAAACAACCTAACTCACAGTAGCATGCAAGACATTAAAATATGTATAAATAAATGTAGCTAAGGAAATGAAAAATCATGCAGCTAAAAACTAAAAGTATTTGGTGAAAGATAGAAGAAGATACAAGTAAATGTATATTTCCATTTAGTATTCCAATTTATTTCATATATTATATTCTTTAAATGTAAGAATTAAATATATAGATTTCATGAGCTGTTATAAACACATACAAACACACATATATAGCAGCACAATGTTTATCAAAATTTATATGTCCTATTTCTCACAGAAAGAGAGCGTTAAATATTAAATAAGATTGGTGCAATAAAAGTTTGAAGCAATGAAAGTTTCATGTAACCACAGGAATTCAAAAAGAAAAAATAAAATATAGGCCCCATTCTTCCTGATTACAAACTATGTAATGAAGCTACAGAAACAAAACAGTAGAGTGTTGGTGTCTACATATTTCAGGGGCCTTGGCCAGCAGCCCCCTGCACCAATGAGGGCAACCTAGATGCTGCCGGACTTTATCCCTGTGAAAAAGGAGAGGGATGGACTTGGGAGAAAAATTGCTTTGCCACTGCTGAGAAAAGGAAGAAAGACACAAAGGCATAGGGGTATTCTGGAGAGCAGTTCTCATTTTACTGAGCAGAGTTTAAGCCTTTTATACAATTTTTTGGGTGGAGGGGTAAAAGCACAAATAACATGGCATTTGTAAGCTCCTGGATCATTGCAACAGATAACAATCACAGATTTAGCATTTGCAAGGCAACATTTGCAAGGTAACAATCATTGATTTACATATTACTGTGGTCAGAGGTCAGAAGACCAGGCACATTCTGCCTCACCTTAGCTTGTGGTGAGCTGTGGGTCTGGAGTGGGTGGGTCTCTCTCTTCCAGGGCAACTGGCATGGAGGTGGAGGAAAGGGCAGGGCCCAAAACTCCACTCTGAGTCTGGCCAGTGTGGTCTCTCTCCCTGCCCATGAGAGCAAACCCTTGGAGCAATGTTGGACTCGGACAGGGGGCTGGCCTTACCAGAAGGTCAGCTCCATGGGTTGCTTCCACATGGGGCCAGCGGAGCTGCGCAGCTGTGGGTCTGAAGTGGATGGGTCTGGATCTGTTCCGGGGTTGCAAATTAGCTGAGTCTGGCGTGGGTGGGTTTCTCTCTTCTGGGGTAACTGGCATGGAGGTGGAGGAAAGGGCAGGGCCCAAAACTCCTCTCCGAGTCCGACCAGCGTGGTCTCTCCCCCACCAAACCCCAAGGGTTTGAGAGCAAACCCTTGGAGCAATGTTGCACTCGGCCAGGGGCTGGCCGAGCCCCTTACCCTTACCGGGAGGTCAGCTCCATGGGTTGCTTCCACATGGAATATGAAGTAAAGATAAGACATGGAATTCCCAATACATAGATGGATCTGAAGAGTATCATGCTAAGGGAAGCTAGTCAGAAGGGAGGCCCAGACACAGAATGATCTTCTCTCTCATATACGGGATAAAGAGAAACATGATAAGGGGCAGAATGACCAAAGGCAACAAAATCTGAAAACTTGCCTACAGAACTGAACTTAGCTAGGGTGGGAGGAAATGAGGGTTTTAGGGGCATAATGAAACAGTGGCGGAGGGAAGCAAACAGACTGGTGGAGGGTTTGGTGTTGGAAATAACCCCTATCATATAACACTATTCTAAATCAGAGTGCTCAAATTGAAAAAAAAAACCCTAGAAGAAATGGGACCCAACACTGAATGGCCTTCACATCAACTCTGAATGAAACCCTGCTGACCAGCAATGCTAGGGGAAGCCCATAAACTATAAAAATGAAAAATCAGAGCCAGAGTGATAGTACAGTGGCTAGGACATTGCCTTGTATTTGCTGACCCAGATTTGATTCCTAGCATCCCATATTGTTCCCCAGGCACAGCTAAAAGCAATTTCTGAGCACAGAGCCAGGAGTAACTGCTAAGTATCACCAGGTATGACCCCCCAAACAACAATACAGAACTTAAAAATTAAATAGCTGTACAAATAAAATAAAAAAGTTATACACACACATATATAAGTATATACATGTATTATATTTATATTTATACTAAATAAAATAGAAAAATAAGAATTAAAAGTTTATAATAAAAAATTAAATCAGTACTTAAATATTACTTGCAGCAGTAAATATGGGAGAGCAAAAGAAAGCTTCAGGCTCCATTCACTAAAGAGGCACTCGTTTTGTCTTTGAAATAAAAACAACGTATGGAACACTGACAAGGCCCTGGCACCCAGAGTTTATAATCTTAGGAGGAGATATGGACAGTACTCCAGAAGTTAGTAAGACATAGGAAGAGAAGAGGTCTCTTCAGACCTAGACAAGGAACTCCACCCAGAAAAGAAATAGATCATTTCCAATAAAACAACATTTCAATCCTGGAACAATGAAGTGCTTGAACTACTGAGGGAGACAGCAAACTGAGAAATGAATGTAGTCCCAAACGAAAAGTAAGTTCACTTTTGAATATATTGAATTTGATGTTGAAGCATCACAACAAAGTAGAAAAGTGATAATAAAAACTAAGAAAAATGTTGATCAGAATATAAACCATGAGAAAAATGTAGTATAAACTTTACCTTCAGTGAGTAAATTTTCTGCTATGAAAACCAGAGAATGGCACTAAATATAATACTAAATATAATCTAGCTCTACAACTGGAAAATAACAACTTCATTAGTATTGTAAACTGTAACACCTCAATTTAAAATTTAATTTAAATAAAAGAAAACTGTTGCAGGACTCCTTTAAGGGCCGCTGCATTTGGCTCAAAACATTAGCATACTAAAGGGCCTAGGTGAGGTGCAGGGAGGGATTACCTAAGGACATTTAACACTCCCTGCTTTCCATAACAGTAGGGAGGAAGGTCTGAGTTGCAGGGGGTATAAACTAGCCGGTTTTCACTCTCCGCGCTTCTTTGGGGGGCTCTTGCTCGCTGTGCGCGTTGCCCTGCTTGGAAGGTTTTACACGTGGTGGTCGCCATCTTGGCCTACACGTGGCTGGGGTTCTAGCCTGGAATCCTAAGCATCGGGTTTTTCCTTTTGCTGAATTGTATGCCTGAACCTGTGATAAGTAAAGCCTTTTTAAAACTGCATCGGATTCCTGAGTTTTCATCCGTTCCTCGCCGGCTTCGGAGGTAGAAGGGAACTCGCTTCCCGGCACTGTCGGGGACCCCAGCGGAGCGCCCGACATCTGGCGTCCCTGGCGTGGGCACCACGAACATCGTCTGGTCTAATTATCATCGGACAGAGATCATCTGCCTCCGAACCGTGAGTAAAATGATGGATATCTCATGGTATAGATACATTGTATCTTTTATTGGCTCAGAACCATACATAGCCCAGTCTATAAAGTTCCTTTCTAAGAACTACTCTATCTTTTCACAAATCATCTGGGTCCTTGCAATTTTTTAAACTGTACCTTTGTGTAAGGACAATGTTTAATAGAGAGAGGGAAGAAAGTAATAAATTGAATGCAATCTTAAGGGACAAGGTTTACTCAGCGATTAAAGAAATAAGTGAGGATCATAAAACTACAGGTAGACTGGTCTTAAGGCTTGAGGACAGAATTATTAAACAGAGTTTAAAATTTGAAAAAGAAATTAGAAGAACAGGAAAGTAAAATTATTAAACAGGATTTAAAATTTGAGGAAAAATTAGAAGAACAGGATTTAAAATTCAAAGAAAAAATTAGAGAACAGGATTTAAAATTCCAAGAAAAATTAGAAGAACAGGATTTAAAATTCAAAGAAAAATTAGAAGAACAGGATTTAAAATTCAAAGACAAATTAGAAGAACAGGAAAGTAAAATTATAAAACAGGATTTAAAATTTGAAGTAAAGTTTGAAGAGCAGAAGAAGGATATCGATAAAATCAGCACTATCTTAGAGGAAGAAATTGACAAACAGAGAGATAGAATAGATGGACAGAAAGAGGAGGTTTGGAAGTTACACATAAGATTGAAAGAACAAAAAGGAAGAAACATATAGGAAACTTGAAAACTTAAACCAAGAAATGGATGTGTTACGCAGGGGAGATTTCTGATTTCATAACTTATCAATCAGGACCTAGCGTATACCCAATACTGAGGCGTGAACCAACTAAAAGCCATTCACAAACACGCCCCAAGGCTGTAGACTTGAAAAAGGTGTATACATTCCCAGCAAAAAAAATCTAAAAAGAATTCTAATGTGGCTGATAACTTAGAGGAGGAACAGGAAAACCCAGAGGAGGCAAATTCCCAAGCTGAAAATCTCCCCAGAGTTAATACCCTCAATGGGGTAGATGTTCCTCTGCCAGATACTACAAGCTCTGATGAGGAAGAATGGGAGGAACAGGTTAGCTCGAATCAAAGAGCAAAAGCGCAGCAATCTTTCTCATGACCAATCTAAAGATAAAGTAAAACCGATTCATGAAGACTTAAAAATTGAGTCAATAACCCCGGTTAGGAAGGCTTGCGACAGGTTTGGAATATCAAGTCCTTATACTTTAAAATATTTAGCTGATTGGAGCGAAAATAGTCAGTGGGGATTGGGAGACTTTGAAATGGTAGCCCATACTTGTCTAAACAAATCACGGTACATGCAGTGGCAAATGTGGTATGCAGATGGGGTTAACCGGAATATTGACACTTTAAGAGAAAAGGAATCAGGCCATACTATAACTTTTGCCATGCTAAAAGGTGAAGGTGAATGGCAAAAAGAAAGCAAAACAAGCGACATTACCTGAACCTATTTTAAAATTTGTTCGGGAGACAGCATTAAAAGCGTGGGAAAGAGTAGGTTCCGACCCAGAATTTCTAGGTAGCTATACGAAAGTTTACCAGGGTCATGATGAACCATACTTTGATTTTGTTGGGAGATTATGTGAAACAATCCAAAGACAGGTTCAAGACCCAACCACTCAAGAGGTCCTAAAACGAAACTTAGCATATGAGAATGCTAATCAAAATGTCGAGCATTACTATATAGTATTAAGGAAAAGGATGACCTCATGGGGTATCTAAAGGCCTGTAGAAATGTCGGTTTAACCTCCCATAGAACACAGGATGATATAGAGGCTTATCCCATACAGCAGGAGGATCAGGAGAGGGATGAAATGTCAAACAGCTTTAGGGGGGAGAAACAATAAACTTCAAAGGATAAACAATAATCGGAGAAACTATTCTAATAATCGCAACTCCACCCCTCGGAGGGCCCCACCTGGACCATGCCCAAGGTGCAGAAAAGGAAAACATTGGGCCAGAGACTGTCGGTCTTGGAGGCGAAGTCAGCCTCAGGCTTCATCTGGACAGATAACCTGCTTTAGCTGCGGAAAGAAGGGACACACCCGTAGATTGCCCATCTTCTAAAACTATCAATACAGGACAACATTCTAATAATCCCTTTATGGGAAATGTTACATGGACCCCCTCCCAGGTTCCACAAGCTCCGCGGGCTCAAATAACATCTATGCCTCCCCTAATGCGGGAAACTGGGTGGGGGGCCAGCCCCAGGCCCAGCTGAATCCAGGGGCACTCTCCTTCATTCCACCTGCCCAGTATCCTCCGAATCAGAATCCACAGAATTACAGTCAATAAATGCTCTCTGGCCTACCCCATCAGGCAGTGGCAGTCTCGACATTCTCTGCCCTAAGACTGTCACAATATACCCAAGTCAAGACGCCTACATGCTAAAAACAGGGATAAAAGGACCTGCTCCCCAGGTAGTATGGGTTTAATTCAGGGGAGCGATTGGCTGAAATTTAAGGGAATTATGGTGCATTTCGGACTTCTGGATCCTGAATCTCATGGAGAGATAATACTGTCAATATCTGTGCCAACTAAATGGACTTTTAAAAAAGGGGAACCACTTGCTAAACTATTATTATTTTTTGAGGATCCGTGTAGTCAGTCCGAACACCCTACAACTGGTGGCTTAAACAGTACCAACCATTCTGCCAACTTCATTGTTGGTTATGCAGCCACACAGAACCAAGCCCACCAGCCACCTGCTAACTATCTAGTTGGGTACACTACCAGAATTTCTCAGGCCAAGCGGCCGGTTATACCCATCGAAATTTATAAAAGGAAATTCAAAGGCATGTTGGATAAAGGGGCAGACATATCCATAATCTCCACCAACTATTGGCCCTCTAACTGGGCCCTAAAGAAAGTGTCCCATAGCCTGAGTGGGGTAGGCAATATCTCTCCTCTCTTCTCCGACAGAGTGCCAGGTGGCTGCCGTGTATTGGCCCTGAAGGGAATGTAGCCATGGTCCAGCCTTATATAGCCCCTATGCCTTTAACTTTATGGGGTCGAGACATGCTGGAGCAGTGGAGGGCAGTAATCCACATACCTCGTCCAATTCCCCGTCGAGCACCAATTCCAGCTCTCCATAATAAGCCTAACACCGGGAGTAACCCTTTTTTATTTGGGGCCGCTGTGGTTAAGCGCCCACCACTTATCCGTATTCAGTGGAAGTCTGACAAACCTATATGGACACCACAGTGGCCCCTCAATACCAAAAAAGTTAGAGGCACTAACAAATCTAGTGGAAGAACAGCTGAAATTAGGACATATTGAGGAAACGTTTTCAGAATGGAATTCTCCTGTTTTTGTAATACAGAAAAAAATAAGGCAAATGGCATTTGCTGATTGACTTAAGGAATGTAAATTCTACTATGGTCCCCATGGGAGCCCTACAACCTGGGCTCCCCTCTCCAGCAGCTATTCCTAAAGATTGGCCGCTAATTATCATAGATTTAAAAGAGTGCTTTTTACAGCATACCTATCCACCCAGATGATCGGAAAAGTTTTGCATTTTCAGTCCCTTCCATTAATCATAAAGGTCCTTTACGTAGGTTTCAGTGGACAGTATTGCCCCAAGGGATGACTAATTCACCTACGATGTGTCAACACTTTGTTGATGAGGTTTTGCGACCCATCCGTGCTAAATTTCCTGGTGCATACATCATCCACTACATGGATGATATCCTGCTAGGTTGTGATAATTCCAGAGATCTCCAGAATTTATATAATGATGTAATGACAGTTTTACCAGAGGCTGGCTTACAAGTAGCTCCGGAAAAAATTCAGATGCAGCCTCCATATGAATATTTGGGCTATGCTCTTGACCGCACTACAGTGCGTCCTCAAAAAAATTTCCATTAGTCAAAAAGGGCTCAAAACCTTGAATGATTTTCAAAAACTGCTGGGGGATATCAACTGGGTGCGCCTCCCTTGGTATTCCTAACTGTGAGCTCAGTAACCTGTTCCACACCCTTGAAGGTGATCCTCCTTTAAATAGCCCAAGGTAGCTAACTCCTAAAGCTCAGAAGGAATTAGATTTTTTTCATGGATCGGCTTCAAAAATCTTACCTCTCCAGATTTAATCCCGGAGAAAAGGTATGGTTCTTGGTCTTCAACACTCCCAAGTCTCCAACTGCTGCTATAGCCCGATTAACTGGACCGTTAGAATGGGTTTACTTACATAACAAGCAGAATCGTACTGCTACACCTTACCTTGAGATGATAGCTAACCTTATAATTAAGGGAAGATCAAGAACCCAAGTATTACTTGGACATGATCCCCATGTAATTGTACTACCTGACCCTAAAAAAGAAATTGAAGCTGTTTTACCACTCAGTGAAATCCTTCAGAGAGCTTTAACAGATTTTTCAGGAGAAATATCTTATCATTACCCAGCTGGAAAAACCTGGGAATTTCTGAAAAGGACACCTTTTGTAATTTCCACCATTGTCCGCTCCTCTCCCATTCCTGATGCTCCAGTGTATTATATTGATGGCTCCTCATCAGGAAGGGGTGGTATTACAGGTCCTTCGTTGACCACTACTGCGCATACAAATTATAAATCTCCCCAACAAGTGGAACTCGCCACCCTGATACATTTACTATCCCGTGTATCTGGCCCATGTAATGTGGTGAGTGATTCTGCATATGTAGTTGGTTTATTTCCTGGAATTGTCACTGCTTCTTTAAATGTCCATAATCCTATACTTCAGGAGCTACTCCATAAACTACAAGATCTCCTCCGAAATAGAACATTCCCTATATACATCTCCCACATCTGTTCTCACAGCCGACTCCCCAGGCCAATGGTTCGAGGGAAACGAAGCAGCAGATCTCTTGGCAGCACCAGTATTTAAATCAGCTGAGGAAGAGCACCAAACTCTACAGACAAATGCCCGCCGCCTTCATGTATACCATGGCATCCCATGGAGACAAGCTAGACAAATTGTCCGCAACTGTCCTGTCTGTGCTCCTTTACATTGTACATCTCATGTAGCAGGAGCAAATCCTCGAGGTTTACAGACAAACCAATTGTGGCAGATGGATATAACTCATACTAACTTATTTCCCAACAAACCTTTCCTTCATGTGGTCATCGATACATATTCCCGGTTCATATGGGCTGTACCTATAGGCGTCTGAAAGAGCTAAATCTGTTTGTTCATTTTTACTCCAGTGCTTCTCCGTCATGGGTATTCCCCATACCATAAAAACAGATAATGGTCCTGCTTACACCAGCAAAACCTTCAAATCCTTTTGCGGGAATGGCAGATCAAACATATTACAGGAATTCCATATAATCCACAAGGACAAGGGAATAGTTGAACGTGCCCACAGAACGCTTAAAACTCAGCTATTAAAGCAACGAAAAACAAGCATGCCTCCAATGGATTCTTTATGTTTAACATTATTCTCCTTACACTTCTTAAATATACCTCAAGGAGATCCCTATACCGCGGCTGAACGTCACTTTCAAGAAGATATGCAAACTCAAAAAACAGTCAATTCACCTATCTGGGTGAAAATTGATGATAAATGGATTGCTGGTCACCTCCTCATTCGGGGAAGAGGCTATGCTTTCATTTCTACAGACAATAACCCTGCCAAGAAACTCTGGGTTCCTCTGCGACTTGTTAAGACTGGAATTCTCCAAGAATCAGAAAACAACTAATTCTTTCTATATAAAGTCTTAAATTTTAAATTGCAAGTTGCTGTTTAAACTTCCTGGATTGGTTCATTTTAATAATCATCTTGTTTTGCAGTCTGTGATCATGGTTCATATCTAATATCTTGCCTTACAGCCTAAATATTTTCTTTCTTACAAAAAAGGTGGAAAAATGGGTGAACTCTGATCACAGTGCTCATTACAAAAATGTTTGCTAAATCAATGAAAAATTGTTTTTCTAATGATTCTGTTCACAGGATGAGATATCGGAATCCGGTAAACTTGCGCTTACAGTGCTCAATACTCTGAGACTCCTAAAACAGTGCTCGCTAAAAATTTAATAATTTGCAAAACTAATTTTTTCCCAATGCTCTATTCACAGGAAAAGACAATTTCTCACCATCATTTTCCGGCTTTATATTCATGAAGCGCTTGACTCGTTACCATTTATCACCCTAAATGGGTCACATATACAGATGTAAGATATTGATCGATCAAATGTATGTGTGTGTGTGTGCATGTGGTGGCCACCATTATGTTTGTGATTAATGTTGTGTCTATGTTATGTCTCAACTACTACCTTCTCAATTTCTGACCACTACAAACCTCTATTACATTCATCAGATCCACTGCTGATCCACTAGATTTATCAATTTAAAAATCATCAATTCTCATACTTATTTCCCTGCTCCACCCATGTTGGAGCTTCTTTATGTTCTTCTCTCCATCCCAGACTTGGATCCCTACAAAGCCTTAAAATCTCTACTTGTGATTAACCTCGAAAAGTGTTTTTTGTCTCGCCTAAAATTAAGCTACAGGTACAGTTACGGTGCCAGTGTCCACTTGCTAAAGAAGCCCTGCAAGATGCCCACACCGATGTTCCAGACACCTGCTCCAGCGCTCAAGACTCCTGTTCCAGAGTTCAAGATATCACACCGATGTTCCAGACACCTATTCCAGCGCTCAAGACTCCTGTTCCAGAGTTCGAGATATTACACCAATGTTCCAGACACCTGTTCCAGCACTCAAGACTCCTGTTCCAGAATTCGAGATACTTGTTCCAGTGTTCCTGAGACCCGATCCAGTGTTCCTGACAATTCAACGAGTTCCTGATCGCTGCTCTCCAGAGACTCATACTCATATGATCACCACTATTACTGTTCCAGAAGTAGCCCCACAGACTTTGTTCCAGACACCCAACTTTACATAAATATAGTAAATTGACTCTCACAAATTATGGACAGTGCAAACTATAGTCCGTTATAATCAGACAGCTAGAAACACTTTGTCTTGAACTTTGCTTTGGGTCCAAAAACAAGTTAGGATCCTAAAGTAACATGTATTATCATTTTGTAATTCGAATTGTTTTTCTTATCTTAATTTCTTACCTTTTTTCAATTTTTATTAGTAAACTAATCAGGGGGAGTTGTTGCAGGACTCCTTTAAGGG
>JAJIBD010022776.1:0-214015 GCA_021461705.1 Cryptotis parvus
TTTTGTATTTGTAGAACTGTTTTCTGGTTTCAAATAATTAGACAATCTCTAACATAATAGTGTCTAGAGATGTGAATTATAACATGTTTGCTATTCAGTAAGCTATCTAAAATTATACTTTAAAATATAAGAGCTATTCTGTGAACTTAATAGAAATTGTCATTATATTCACTCAATTCTGATGACAGATTTATAGCCTGTTTTTAAAGTAATCATTTTCATATATTTCATTTATTTTAGTTGTGAATTTCCTGGAATGTTAAAAATAAAAGGAGTATAATTATATCTATTTTATTTTATTTTAAAAAACCCCTAGGGGTGGGGTATTAAAAAGCCCTAATGCTTATCAAGAATTCTTATTAATAGAGTCAGTTTAGAGATAAGAGCCAATTTTATTATTGTTTTCCATCTCCAAAAACACTACCTTTTTTTTACCGGTCTTTTTTTTTAATGTATTTACATAAAATTGCTTCTAGCAATTGTCATAATTTGGACAAAAAACATGTTAAAATGGATCTTTGCACCTTCAATGAGAACACCTTCTAAGTGTGTGAATATTAATAAAATTTGTGAATGTTTTGATTTCTTAAAAATGTAGCCATGGAGAATATGCACATTACAAAAGTGTCATGAGAGCAAGTCTGCTTTTGGGAGCAGTTTCTGAAGTTTCCATTTTCTATGCTTATTTTAAAACATTAAAAAGTAATTAAAAGTAAATTTGGTATTAAATTATTTAAGTTGCCTATATACAGCACTATAGTTCACTCTCTAGTTATTCTAAATTCTGATTACTACTGCAAGAATATTGCTAGTTTCTATCATCTTATTATAGGCTATCTCTGTCTATCACCCCATCCTCCTCTCTGCCATAATGCCCAATCTTTTTCTGTATCTAGAAGTTAGTTTGATTTTCTTTTGTTTTGATTCTCCAGATTTCATATGAGTGAACTCATATGTAGAATATACAGTTTTTATGATCTGATTTATTTCTCTGTGTATTTTCAAGGTCCTCTATATTGTCACAAAGATTTTGTCTTTTTGATAACTAAGTAGTATTTCAGTCTGAGTGAGTGAGTGAGTGAGCGAGTGAGTGTGTGTGTGTGTGTGTGTGTGTGTGTGTGTACTGTATTCTTTTCCATTCCTCCATCAATGCACACTTAGGTTTTGGTTTTGTTTTGTGGCGGAGATTAGTGGTTTCCTTAGCAGTGCTCAAAGAGTGCAGGACCTTTTCCCAATGATGCTATGTCACCAATTGGACCAAACAGTTGAATCTCTGTTCATATAGAAGGCTCCCTGCCTGAATACTAAAGCACTGAGGACCACCACTGTATCCCAACAATTCTCAGGGAGACCATATAGTGCCAGGGATACATCTCAGGTTCACCCCTGGTCTTGTGCTATTCCCCTGGTTCCCAAAATAGTGCTTTTTATCATCTTTGGATAAATGTCCAGAAGTGAGAAAATTGAATCATACAGTATTCATTTTTTAATTTTTAGAGCACTGTTATCCATACTGGCCCCATAGAGATAGTATAGCATATGGATTCTTGCCTTGCATGAAACTGTCCCAAATTTGATCTAACACCCATATTCCCCTGAAGCCCAACAAGGAATATTCCAGAGCTCAGAGTCAGAAGCCCTGAGCAACACCAGATATAAACCCCCCCCAAAAGATTGCCTTTCTTCACAACTTGACCAACACTCAATTGTTTCTTGTTATTTTGTTAACTGTCATTGAAATGTGGTCTATATGATAGCTCAAGGTGGTTCAATTTGCTTCTTCCTAATAATTGATGATCGCCCATCTTGAAAGCAGGAGCTTTAAAGCTCACTTTCAATGTATCTAACTCATTGGTGTTCCTTTATTTTCTTACTCTTTACTAGTTGATCTTATGTGTTCACTCTTGAATGACTACATCATTAGGATATTTCCTAATGGTAGAAGACGAGTGTCTTTTCTGAGCTAGTTTTCCTTCACCTTCCTTACCTAAATGTGGGAGCAAACAAAAAAGACTCACAAAAGAACATAAGGAAAGAATTGAAAGAAAAAGAGAAGTCCCTGCTGAACACACATACATAAAAGCTAATCTATTGCAAGGTCAACTCGGGTACTATCCTTGGCTAGCTAGTGTCTAAATTCAAGATCACAATTTATGTGGACTCACTGTGCGTGGTTGTCCCCTGGAGTTGTTCCAGGCTCTGGTACTAATAATTAAAGTTCTGTCCCCCAACCCTCCCCCAAAAAATTATGACTACTAGGAATATCCAGAATCAATAAGTTTGTGTTTATATCATTCAGCTAAATATCACATATTCCAGATTTTGTCTCATTTCTTATTTGAGTCAGAAGAGGTGGTGCAAAGCAGAATGGCATTGCTGCCATATGTCACTTTTCTGGCCAGTTACCAAGACCAGTTTTAATTTCCAATCTGAGAGTAAAGTGAAGAATCAGATGTTCTAATCAGATGTGCATTGATCATTATAAAATACTGAAGGGGAAGACTTCAAATAGACTCAATACCGCTCGGTGCAACTAAGACAAAAGTAGAAAATATTCTTGTTCTATCCTACAATAACTTTTTAAAAACTAAAATAAAGGCCATTTCCCTATAACAATGAATCCTTATGGTAAAAATTTAAATTTTGAAAGTGCTGTTAATGAGGTTGTACTATCATAAGTTTCATATCTGGACATGCATGAACATGCATGGGCATGCATGTAGAAATGACATGTAATGTGCATAATGACCTTAGTAGTGATTCTGAGTGATACTTTAAAAAGTCTATGCTTCCTATTGCACCAAAGTGAGGGAAACATTTTAGAGACGGCAAGTTTCCTGAACAGGGACCGAGATTTTTTTAGTTGGAGTTTAAGTTGTCATAATCACCACCAGCTGCTCAAATTGTATCCATACAGCATTCATTTATAGAGTGCCTACTATGTAGGCTTCCACACTAAGCCTGCTTTTTAGGGATGCTCTAATGATGCTCGAGAGGGCTAAGCCTTGAAGGAAATTACTTCATAATGATGCGGAATGACAAACTAATGCTCTCCAAAAGTAAATGTACCTTTAGGAAGTAATTTTCTCACCTTTCTACTTACCTACCATCAACTTCATAAATTCCATCATTTTCCATGTAATCACAAGTAGAGGTATCCTTCCCTTCACCAGATATGAAAAATATGGAAAATGTCTCATTCAAGCAAGAGCAAAGGTTGAATAATTTAAAATTCTAGAATTTTTTATGGGAACCTGAAGCTTGAGCCTGTTTTTCTATCATATTCCTAATAGTCATCCCACCTCAATAAAATAAAGTTGTTTTTGATTAAACATTTCATTATAGTTTAGATAACACGATTGCAAGTGTTTAGATTTATAATGCTGATGTATGCAAAGCTCTGTATACCACCCACCAAAGTTTTCATGACCTATCACTCTTTTTTCTATGTCACTTCTGGGCCAGTCTTCACATCCATGACTGTTTATTAATAAATTTTTTAATCTAAACAAGGGTTGCCATTGTTCAGTACTGTTCACGCCCTTGTTTTATTTCTCTCTATTTTCACAGATAAGTGAGGTCATCCAGTGTTTATTTCCCTCTGAATTATTTCGTTTAAATTGCCAACCTATAGTTTTATTCATGTTGCAGCAAACTATATAAGGATTAAATTATTTAAATGTAAAAAGAAAACCTGTGCACAGGTCATAGGAAATCTTATAAGTGACCCCAAAATCAGTTTTGCAATTTGTAATCTAATCTGTCAATATGTGTATAAATATTGCATTAATTCTTGTGCAAGTATGTACTTCCATGGAATGAGCTCACATGAAATGTTTATTTAGATGAGCAATCTACTTACAACTTTTCAGCAAATATATTAACACTTTAGTTTGTCTGTATTTTCTATTCATATTCATCATCTCCTGTGTCATGTTTTATCTGGTTCCAACGCTTTATTAGTCAGTATGTGTCCAGGGCTCTCAAACACTTTCAGTAGACTTACAAAGCTGTCCCTGATCAGTTACTTGTTACTAAAGAATGAATATTCCTTTTTCACCTTGTGTGAGACTCCATTAAAATATTTGATGTTTCTTTTCTTTTCATAAGATTTAACTTCATGCAGTGACTCTTTCAAACTCATTGCGTTGCCTGAACTGTGCTATTTAAATGGATATCTGTCTTCTATCCTTTCCCTCTCTTTATCTCTGTGTTGCTTGAATTTCTTTTCTTTCTTTCTTTCTTTCTTTCTTTCTTTCTTTCTTTCTTTCTTTCTTTCTTTCTTTCTTTCTTTCTTTCTTTCTTTCTTTCTTTCTTTCTTTCTTTCTTTCTTTCTTTCTTTCTTTCTTTCTTTCTTTCTTTCTTTCTTTCTTTCTTTCTTTCTTTCTTTCTTTCTTTCTTTCTTTCTTTCTTTCTTTCTTTCTTTCTTTTTGCGTTTTTGGGTCACACCCGGCAATGCTCAGGGGTTTCTCCTGGCTCTGCACTCAGGAATTAGTCCTGGCGGTGCTCGGGGACCATATGGGATGCCGGGATCGAACCCAGGCCTGCACAGGCCACGTGTAAGGCAAACGCCCTACCCACTGGACTATCACGTGTAAGGCAAACGCCCTACCCACTGGACTATCACTCCAGCCCATTGAAAATTCCAACAATTCCCCATGACCCAAAAGGACCCAGAGGCCCTGTACCCAACTTGTCTCTGGCCAATCTCAGACCACCTCCTCCTCCAGCTTCAACCACTATAATCTATTTTATCTTCTTGAGTTGTACACAGTTATTAGCTTCTTAATACTGTGAAAGTAACATTTCAAAGTAGTTTTTAAGTCCAATCTCTCCTCCTCAGGAGGGTTTCTTAAGTCAACCAATTGAAAGGAGCCTCAGTTCTCCCCAGATAATATGCTGTAAACCTGTTTACTTCCTTCCTACCACAATCTGTCCCTTTTGTATTTCTTGGCATTTACATACACCAACTAGGATGCAAATCCTCCAAAGGTGTGTGTCAGCATTCACTGTCATGTTTTAGGATTTGGACAATCATAGATATATAAGCCACTTACTACTCGTGCATTAATTTGCAAGTAACAGTTGCCTAAATAGAGCATTCAGCATGGTTTAAAACTTAACCTATATCATCTTCTACCTGGCAAGGGGAATTTATATGAACACATCAATGAACTTGCATTCTCTCTCTAGAAATCTGCAAGAGCTTCTCAAATACTTGATTTTCAAGGTCCAAATTTAGTTTGTATAGGTAGAACCAATTCTCATCAAATTATGAGAAGATTTTACTCATGCCATCTTGTGAGTTCCTTGGCATAAAAATACCCCCTCCCACACTATTCCTTTTTATCTACACATAATGGCATGACTATTGTCCCCACTCAGCACCCATATTCAATGCTGTATTCCTCCAACACCATTGCCTATGTTCCTTCTCTGGTCAGAATTCCTATCAAATATAAAACACAACTGTACTTATTGAATAAAATGTTCTAGTCTATTAAAATAAATGTTCTACACAAACCAGGAAGGATCTCTGGCCTACAATTGGAAGCTTACCACAAGTGTGGCGAGAGAGGGCACTTAGGATAAAGAAAAGACCATATGACAAATGAGAGCAGGTAATGATCACTCTGGATAAGAACTGTGTGCTGAAACTAGTTGATGTGACATGCATGATAAACTTTCAAAATCTGTAATGCAAATCATAATGCCCAAAAGGAAAGAAATAAAGGAGGAGGAGGAGGAAGATGAGAAGGAGAAGGAGAAGGAGAAGGAGGAGAAGAAAGAGATGGAGGAGGAGGAGGAGGAGAAGGAGGAGGAGGAGGAGGAGAAGGAGGAGGAAGAGGAGGAGAAGGAGGAGGAGGAGGAGAAGGAGGAGGAGGAGAAGGAGGAGGAGGAGGAGAAGGAGGAGGAGGAGGAGGAGGAGGAGGAGGAGAAGGAGAGAGGAGGAGAAGGAGAAGAAGGAGAAGGAGGAGAAGGAGAAGGAGAAGGAGAAGGAGGAGGAGAAGGAGAAGGAGAAGGAGGAGAAGGAGAAGAAAAAAAAGAAGAGGAAGAGGAATAGGAAGAAAAGAACAACAAGAAGAAATTAACCTTCCATAGAGGCAGATGTGGGAGTGTGGGTTGGAGATGGAGGGAGAGAAACCGGGGTCACTGGTGGTGGGAAACGTGCACTGGTGAAGAAAAAGGTGTTGGAACATTGTATGACTGAAACCCAACCATTAACAACTTTGTTATTGTGTATCTCACAGTGATTCAGTAAAAAAAAAAAGACTAAATATTCTGAACTATTAGAATAAATAAAAGTGGTTCCTGTAATTGGGAGAAATTGGATATTGTCACAGGGAGAAAGCTTCATCCAGGAGATAGCAAACAAATGAAAGGTCAAGCAAAAAAGGGCATTTCTTCTATAGAGATGAATATATCAGGTTGGAAGGAAGCAGGTGTGAGGAATAGGTGAGCAGATGGCTTGATCAGACAGTTGAGCAGGAGATACCATTCCCTGTAGGGGATTTTCAGGAGAGATCATTAAGGAGGGGTTGTTTTGAGTTCTGACATTTGCCTGACTGTCAGGGTAAGTCAAGGTCAGGGTCATCTGATGAAAACAAACAAATTAGCTGAAGTTTGGATATTTTATTCCAGATGGTTAGAAGGTTGAAACTATTGAGATGGTCCATTTATGAGACAAAGAAGGAAACTTTCCTAAACCATGTAGTGAATGGTGGTTCTTAATTATTTCCCTGGAACACAAAGGGTTAAGGAGTTTCTTTACCCATTGTTTATATCCACTAGCACAAAACTAAGTTCCACATGGTCCCTTCCAGTGACTTCTGTTCCACTCTGAGTGGAACCTAGTATTCTCCGGTGGCCTATGAGAACTTGAGTGCTAGCCCCTTAGTTAAGCTCTGAGTCACGTCCATTCCCTCTCGCCTATTCTTACCATATTTTTTTCAGTTCCATGCAAGTAATGTTGTCATTTCAATATTTGGGGACATACTCATTCTTTGCTTGGCATAATAATCTCCAAAATATCTACACAGATTTCCCCTTTGGGAGCCTACCTAAATGCTAACTTTTCTTTAAAATCGCTTGATTACCTTCAATAATCATATAGCATCTCTTCCTAATGAACTCTCCTCTGAGATCTCCACATCCTGCTCCATTTATCACATTTGTATACGTTTGAGCTTATTTTGTTGCCATCTCCTTCCATAAAAACTAAATTCCTGAGGCCGGACGATAGCACAGCCAGTAGCGTGTTTGCCTCCCATGCGCCCACCCGGGTTCAATCCCCAGCATCCCATATGGTCCCCTGAGCACCGCCAGGAGTAATTCCTGAGTGCAGAGCCAGGAGTAACCCTGAGAGTAACCTGGTGTGACCCAAAAAAGAAAAAAAATTAAGTTCCAGATGGTAAGGACCTGGCTTCTTTTAATACTTAATATTCGTCATTATTGCCTACAGTTACTTGTTGGATTGCTGCATTACAGAGGATTAGATGATGAGCAGATAAATGAGTACCTCGATGTCTTATTGCCTCACACTGAAAATTTTCAAGGCTGAAAAGTGCTTAACAAATATGTTCTCTGAAGAACTTCTGGAGAAGGAGGTCAAAAATGAGGGACCTAAAATAACTAACTGTAAGAGTCACAATCAATTTCTAATCCCAGCATCGGAAATGACAAATAACTATATGATTTATTAAAATTTGATGACTGGAGAGGTTGTGCAGCAGGTTAGGCACTTGTCTTTCATGTTCTATCTAGGTTCTGTTCCTGGCTCCTTAAATGGTATCCTGAATCTTGTGAGGAGTGATCCCTGAGCCTTGAGTGAGTCCTGAACATCACTAGGTGTGTCCCCCAAAAAAAAATGGATCAATGGGTAACAGTTGATACTACTTCCGGTGTTTTCACAATCATTTTATAATATCACATTGTAATTGACACAGCAAACAGAGAGCTATTATTCACCTGAAGGCTAGAGATTAAAATGTTAAGAAAATTTCTAAATGTATTGCAAAGCAAAATGGGGGATAGTAATTATGTTGTTAAAAAAGAAATACATCAGTTGTGTTTCAAATCTAAATAGACTGGATTAATCAAATGTCACACTGACATTTCTAATAATGATTGCAGAGTGCAAATTCCATTATTGAGCTATACCTGCCAAGAGAAAAGTTACAGAGGATCAATTAAATAAACAGGAAATTATCTTCCCTCAGATAGTCCATGGATCTTTCCATTTGAAGAAGTTCCTGGATCCTTCAGAAATTAGATAGTCATTTGCATAAGATTAATAACGCTTCCTGCCCTCCCTTATGCCCCCAAATCATTCTATGTTGCTTAGCCCCCAGGAGTTATCTAATATCTTTGAAAAAGAGAGGCATTCAATGATAAGAGCAAATTAAAAATGGCTTAATATGTCAGAATAGATCATGACATTCTAACACGAAGCCTTTTGTAATAATAAACGTACCTGCAACGGTCTCAAGATTAAAGATAAATAAGCTAGCAAAATTCATTTGAGCAGTGAATTTGCCTGGTTATACTTACAGATCATCTGAAAACTGACATTTGAACATATACAATGGTAACATAACTATGTATTTGAAATGAAATCTAAATTTTAGGGAAGCAATATCCATTCATTTAGATGAATGGGTGAAACAAATCATTAAATAAATCCCATGTAAATGAAAAGGGCTGGTGCTAGCACAATGAAGTGTCTCTGATATTTGTGAGTTTGAGAATATTAATATTTAAAGGAAGACCATGACTTTCTTATCTAAGAATCTAGTGGCGGATGGGAATGGAATCAATATTTAGGTGCTGATTCTCATAAAATTGACAAGAATCAGGTTAAAATTCCTGGTCCAAATGTAAGATTTAGCTCTAAGATTGATTTCAGGGAAAAGCTATTGGAAAATTCCTCAGTGATAATGCCCAGACTTGGTGGCCATGGAAAAGTAGAATCTACCCTTTCCTACTCTACCCTTTCCCATCCCTCTGGAAGCCAGATTTACATCCAAATGTTCAAGAAGGTTTTTTTTTAAAAGATTACTTTAGGACCATCAAATTTTGTTCTTAAACTAATATTTCCCAAGAGATCTATTCAAGCAAGGCTCATTATAGAAAATGAGAATGCTATCGGGCTTTTTTTAGGATTTTTTTAAATTTATAGTCACATAGCTTAAAAAATTCTGTGGAAAACTGTGTGCAAGAAGGAAACATATCTGTTCCTTGGGACTTGTCTAATGGCCCCAGGTTTGCTAGGCCGTAACTTTGGTCAAACATAAAAACTACATACTGAATTTTACTTGTACTGAACAGAATTTATTCAAGAACTTATCTGTCATGTAATATATATATATATATATATATATATATGTATGAAAATTTTCTGTAAACAAACACATAAGCAACTAAGGATAATAAAATGAATACATAAAAGTTGAAAAATGTGAGGTGGAATGTTTTAATTAAATAGAAATCATAGTCCATATAACTCTGAATTTCAAAAAGTGTAACTACTTAAATATTTAGTGGAATTAAAAAATAGTCTAGGTAAATATTCAAGTAATACACTGCGGTATATGAAGGGCTATCTAACAAACTTTCATCCAGAGACATTAAAAATAAAAACTGGCACACTTCTATAGAGGCTAATTTGTAAATATCTGTCACTTCACTTGATCACTTGAATCCCGTTATTCATTGATTTGCTCGAGCGGGCACCAGTAACATTTCCATTGGACCCTATCAGGTGCCAATATAGCCCAATGGCATCTGGTTGATTCAGAAATATGAAGAGCCTCAAACCGTTCCTTCAGGGTCTTGACAAGGAAGTCTGATCATCTTGTAGGTGAGCAGCCACGTGATCTTTTGTCATCCCGTGGGATCCAGTCGGAAATGGCTCTAGTCCAGCAGTTGTATCCAAATTGCATTACCTGTCCAGCCCATCTGATTTTTTGATGCCTTGGTAAACGAGACAGCATCACTGATTCTGGAATAGCGACTGAGGTCAGAACTCTGGATTCCTTCTCTCACTTGAGTGAGACGTGATATTCTAAGCATAGCTCTTTCGATTCCTCTCTGGGAGACCCGAATAGCATTCTCATCCTGCTTTAATAGGGCCCAGGTCTCTGAGGTGTATGTTAATGCAGGGAGAACGGTGGAGTCAAAGCGATGTGCCTGGAGCCAGAGGTTCTTTGTCCTTTTTAGCTATTTCTTCGATGCCTTTGAAGGCATTCCATGCTGCTCTCTTCCTCCTGTGCAGCTCAGGTTTTAGGTCGTTCATCATGTTAATTTCTAGACCTAGGTACACATAACTACTGCATTCAGAGATGTTTGTTCCATTGAGAGTGAATGGGGCCTCTGGAACTAGTTCATTTTTCATAAACATGGTTTTCTTTTAGATTCATCTGTAGACCTATCATTCCACATTCTCGGTCGAAGTCAGCATTTGTGTTGCTTGGCTAATGTTTGGTGTTATTAGAACTATGTTATCAGCAAAGCGGAGGTGGTGTAGTTGCCAACCATCTATCTTCACTCCCATTCCTTCCCATTCTAATTGTTGCATGATGTTCTCGAGAGTGGCGCTGAAGAGTTTTAGTGAAATGGTATCACCCTGTAGAACCCCTCTTTTCACATTAATGATCACTTCTTTGTAGAATGGTGAGATCCTGGTGGTGAATCCGTAATACAGCTCACGAAGGATCTTGATGTATTGGGTATGAACACCCTGTTTGGCTAGGGCTTTGATGACTGCTTCAGTCTCCACAGAATCAAAGGCTTTCTGTAAATCAATGAACGTGAGACAGAGCGGCATCTTGTACTCCCTACAAACCTCAATGAGCTTGGTTACTGTGTGGATATGGTTGATTGTGCTGAATCCTTTCCGGAAGCCAGCTTGCTCGCATGGTTGTCCTTCATCTAGTGTTCTGCTAATCCTGTTCAGGATGACTCGTGTAAGCAGCTTGTAGATGACGGACAACAGGCAGATGGGGCGATAGTTGCTGATGTCATGAATCTTGATGTCTCCCTTCTTGAACAGTCCTGCTGGTTTTCCATTGGGAGGGCACCTTGTATTCAGACAGGTAGCGTATGAAGAGCCGAGCTAGTCTATTGATGAGTACCGATGGCAGATTCTTCAGGTGTTCGGGTCTGACTTTGTCTGGGCCTGGTGCTGTTCCCTTCTTTACCAACGAGATGGCATGTCAGATTTCAGAAGGGAGAACGTTGGGAATGATATATCCATCCTGTGTAATTTGGTATGTGGGCAGGTGGATGTGGCTATCAAAGAGATTTGAGTAGAAGTCCTGGATAATTTTCATTGCCTTTCTGGAAGATGTGGTAGATCCATCAGGGTGTCGGAGGGCAGTCATCTTGGTCTGCCAAGATGTTGGCGAAGGACAGGCGGGCGGTGCAAATGCTTTTCCCGAATTTTGCTGCATCTTCCAGTATTTCTGCTCTTCTGTCTTTGAGGTCTTCTTTTATCGCTTCTCTGCACTGTTTAGCAAGCTTGGACGTTAGCATTTGGTCTCCTGAGGCTCGCGCCTTGCTACGTTGGTGAATGAGCTCAAGAGTATCTGAAGACAAGCGTCCTTTTGTGTCTTTCTCTCTCTCTGCATTCTTCACACAATCATGGAGGTGCTGAACCAGTCGGTTGTATTCTTCATCGATGTCATCAATGATGGTATCTTCCCATGTTGCCGCAATGGTGCCAAAGAGTTCCCAGTTGGTGGTCATTCTGGGATTTCTCTTCTTAAACTTTGCAGCTTTTTCTCCCCGTTGAGGGAAGTAGAATTTTGCATGAAGGAGACGGTGGTCCGATCCTGTTTGGAATTTGGTGACGACAGCAACATCGGTCAGACAAAACCGTCGATTGAAGATGATGTGGTCAATTTCATTGTGGAACTGTCTGCCAGGAGATTCCCATGTCCAATGTTTCGCTTCAGCCTTCTGGAACTGTGAGTTCCCATGGATGGTCTTGGTGGACATGATGAACTCAGATAGTCTCTTAACCTGTTCGTTCCATTCTAGGCCATGGGTCCCGATGTGGAGTTCTTCAGTCGATCTTCTTGGTTCTATCTTGGCATTAAAATCACCGACTATGATCTTGTAGAAGGTGTGATCTTTTTTTATAGAACTCCTCCAATTCCATGTAGAATTTCTCAATTTCATCTTCTTTGTAGGTGGATGTTGGTCCGTAGACAATGAAGATGGAAATTGCTGGCAGTGGGCCACATCTCTTCAAGTGTAATTGTCCTATCCAGTTTGTTAGGCATTCAAATGAATCAATGTTGATGGCCATGTTCATATTGACAAGGACACCAATGTCACCAACGCCTCTTTTGTCACATGTTCCAAGGAACAATTCTTCTCCGGTGTCAAATACAGCATGATGCAACTGATGCCTCCTTGTCTCAGTCAGACCAATAATGTCGTACTTGATCTTTTTTGCGCTTGCTCCATCAGTACCTCAATAAATGCTTCCGATGCCAGCGTATGTGCATTGAAAGTACAGACAGTCATTTTAGTCCTTCGTTTTGGCAGCCTAGGATGGCCGTGAAATTTTATCAGTCACTGCTTGTTCGCCTTTCTTACTGCTGCTGTATTAAGGGTTCTTTCGGGGTCAGGAAAATAAACATTTCTGTTACTGGTTTTGGCATATGGAACACTCATCGGACAGTTTGCCAGGCTCTGCCATGTGGGCGCTATATTCTCATTACTTTGTGGGGCTCTCTCAGAGGGGTGGGTAGAATATTCATGGTAGTTTGGAGGTAAATTGCGCGCTGCGGCCGCGTGCAATGGGGAAAGCTGGTTTCTGCTCTGCCGGGTGTATCTGTGTTTTAGGCTCAAGCATTCCTGGGCTTGAAATACTCTCCTCTGAAGGGCGGGTCTCTGCAGGGTGGGTCCTTGTAGGCTGGGTTTCTGACAAGCCGGTCTAGAGACTGGATTAATCTGCTGGGTGGAGATCTTAAGAGCTGTGGAGTGTGGATTGTGAAGATCGCTGCCAGCAAGGTGTGGGGGTTTCTCTGGGCTCTTCCGAGGCTCCATCGGGATGGTGGACTCTGGTTGGAAGTTGCTCTTGTGGTTCATGGAATGCAGCGGGTTCAACTGGGAAAGCTGGTTTCTGCTTTGCCAGGTGTATCTGTGTCAGAAATACAAATGCATTTACCCTTGACCTATTTAACACACTATTTTTTTTTATTATACCACCGTGAAACATACAATTACAAAGGTGTTCATAATTGGTTCTTGGTAATACAGTATTCCAGCACCCATCCCTCCACCAGTGCCCCATTTCCACCACCAATATACCCCCTCCCCCTCCCGTCCCCCCAGGCCACCTTAATAGCAGGTACCCCAGTTTCCTCTCTTTCTCTCTCTATCTCTCTCTCTCTGTCTCTGCATCTCTCTCCCCTCTTATTTTACACATTGTGGCTAGCCCTGCAGATATTTAGAGTTTATCACTTAAGTCTCTTTGTGTATATTCAGTGGTGAGTTTTAATCTGCTATTACCATTTCCCATATTTATTAAAACACTGGTATCTATTTATATCCTATTAATGAATGCAGTCATTCTATATCTGTCCTTTTCCTTCTGACTAATTTCACTCAGCATGATAGACTCCATGTCCATCCATTTGCAGGTAAATTTCATAATTTCATCCTTTCTGACAGCCGCATAGTATTCCATAGTGTACATGAACCACAGTTCTCATACACTGCTGGTGGGAGTGCCGACTGGTCCAGCCCTTTTTTGGAAAACAATATGGGCATTCCTCCGAAAGCTAGATATTGAGCTCCCATTTGATCCAGCAATAGCACTCCTGGGAATATACCCTAGAGACCGAAAAACACATAGCAGAAACACTATCTGTACTTCTTTATTCATCTCTGCACTATTCACTATAGCTAGAATCTGGAAACAACCTAAATGCCCGAGAACAGAGGACTGGCTATTTAACACACTTTAAGGAAACACTACCTTAATGTATTCACACATGCAAAAAGAAGCATGTGCCAGGTAATTGATAAGCAGCATGTTTTCTAATAGCAGCTTTAAAAGCTTAAGTATTTCATTAGTATGAGATACTTTGAATATGTTACATACCACTTATGCAATGAAATCATTAAAAAATGCCCTTTTACAGCATAAGATTTAGTGTTAAAGTATTTTTTAAAGCAAAAATGTGTAATTATGCCTATAACATATTCCTGTATCACTTGTCTTCCCGTTGTTCATCTATTTGCTTGAGCAGGCACCAGTAACATCTCCATACGTCCTATTGTGTGCTAGTGTAGCCCAAGGGCATCTACTTGCTCAGGGACTTGAAGAGCCTCAAACCATTCATTCAGGTGTTGGGAATGAGGTCTATAATTGTTTTTTTTTTTGGCATATCAAATATGACACTGGTAGCTTGCCAGGCTCTGCTGTGTGGGTGGGATACTCTCTGTAGTAGGCTCTCAGTTTGTGCATTAAGTGATGAACTGTGTGGCCACAAAGTGACCACACAACAGGGAGAGATCGACTTTTCTCTTGGGTGAAGCTCTGACAAGCTGTGGAGTCCGGATGCTGAAAATGGCTGCTCTTATGGTGTGGGGGTTCCTCTGGCTTTTTGCGAAGATCTATTGGGATGGCAGTACAAGGTTAGAACCCGCCTTACCTCCCAGAGGCCTGTGTATTTTGTCCATGGCCGTACCATCCTGAATGTGCCTAATCTCCTCTATAATGTATTGTTTTTCCAAAAGAATGGTCAGAAGTACATTTAATTTCACCTAGAACCTGATGGGCAATGTAGCTAGGAAAAGAAACATTTCCCTGTGCCCTTTAGTGTGTTCTGACTTTTTGAACAATGTGACTATAGTTCACAGTCAAAAGAGTGAATACAAGATGTAGACCAGAGTACAGCAGGCAACATAAGAAAAGTCCTGAGGGGGGAAAGTTGCTAACGTTCATGGAAATTTTTAAATGCATGCAAAAATTTTTTAAAACTGACATAAAACAAATCAAAATCCATTATATTCCAGCTATAAAGAGTATATATGAAACCAGTCAACGGTTACCATTCTGGGATAGTGGGAACTAGAAAGACAGAATAGGGATTAAATGTTTTGCACTATGCAATTTATAAAGCGAAATGTGGCATGATCAAGTAATTTGCCACGAATGGAAGCATACGGTTCATTTTTTGTGTCCAAACAAATAGAAAGGAGGGAAGGGGGTGGAATAGAGGAAGGAACACACAGCGCCAGGGGAGAAGGCAGGAAAGAAATAATGAAGAAATGGAGAAAGAAGCAGATAGCATATATTCCCATATATACAGAATCTTGTGTATGTTCCTGTGCATGCGTGTGAATAGAAGCATGTATGTGAGGAGTCTGAATACAAAAAAGATATGAGTGATCATCAAAAACATTCTTCAATGTCAGCTGTGAACATGGAATTCTTTCCCCCTAACACTTTTGCACTGCTCATCAACTACACATGAAGATGTATTATACCTAGAATCTGAGATGAGAGTGTGGCATTGTATAAGGCATGAAAAGAAATGAGTGCCAGTATCATGGATTCCTTTCCCTGACATTGCTTTTGCATAAATATTGTCTCTAATCTTTTTCACTCACCTTCCAATGTGCCAAATTTATGACGGATGTGATAGAAGCCATAGTGAGTAAGTTACAAAACATTGAAATGCACCATTAAGATGGATAGGAAATCCATAAGATGCTACATTTGTGATTAAAAACAGTATCTTAAGCATTAAAAACAAACTTCCTGGCTTGAAACCAAACAACAGAATCATTCTGAGCCAACCCATTATTTGCCTTAGGCTTCCCTGCTTCTTCCACTCCTGCCCGCATTGATTGAACTGCTCTTGTTTCTGCTGCAAACAAGAGCATCCAACTATTCAGGGAGGCATTGCTTAGGACAGTGGAATGAAGCTTTAAACAATCTCTAGAGCAGTTGTCAGCGTGATTGGTTTAGGTGAAACCCACTTTCTTTTCAGAATTCAACTGCTTTCTGGAGTTATCTAGTTCCCTACATTTTCCATGTTGCTGTATTTGTAAACATGCAAATATTATTATTATAAATCAATGGGTGTACAAGATATTTACCTTAAGTTCAAGTCCAAGATACATAAATCATGGTGGTGCCTCATAATCCATGGATATGGTTGGCAGTAGTGAAGATCACAAAAATGGTATTTCACCGAAATCAGTTTTAGGAAATTCCAAATAACATTAATTTCAAAGTAAACAGATAATAGTGGGTACCTAACAAACTGACACGACATTGTGTGGTATTGAGTCCTCCCAGTTAATGGGTGTTAATAAGTTAATACTTATTAAATGAAATCATTATAAACCCTGCTTATAGATGGGTGAATTTGAGGTCCTAGAAGTTAGGCAACTTGACTAAGATCACAAAATTAATGAGTGCCAGAGTTGGAGTTTGAATTCAATTACCTGCAGTCTTTAGCATTCCAGGGACAAAATTCAAGTTGAACTTTTTTTTTTCTTTTTGGGTCACACATGACAATGCTCAGGGTTACTCCTGGATCTGCACTCAGGAATTACTCCTGGCGGTGCTCGGGGGACCATATGGGATGCCGGGGATCGAACCTGGGCCGGCACAGGCGGGCCGCGTGCAAGGCAAACACCCTACCCGCTGGGCTATCGCTCAGGCCCCTGAACTTTTCTTTGTCTTCTTTTCATAGAAGGATTTAACCATCATCAACTGGATTACTTGCATTTTATAAGCTATTTGCCATGAATGACTGGGCCCCCTGGGATGAACCCAGAGCCACGGCAGAGCTGGCAAGCTACCCATGTTACATTCGATATGCCAAAAACAGTAACAATAATGGACCTCATTCCCAACGAATGGAGACATTACTGGCACCCGCCGAGCAAATCGATAATCAATGGGAAGACAAGTGATACAAATGATTTGCCATGAACAAAAGTTTTTCCACACAGGCATAGCTCTTAAGGAACTAGATAGTTTAAAAAGACATCAGCATCATGCATTTGTAGAACTTTAAGCCTTTCTCTGCCCCCATATGTTTGAGGGGAGAAAAAATACTAGAATATACTCATTTCAACTCTTGGTGCATATTTTATTCTGGTCTTTGGATTTCCTCTGGTATAGTTGTTTGCATGCTTCTTAAATCAGCCTAAAGTTCACTTTTTGTGTATGGTAGAAACTCTCTAAGGGGATTTTCTACAACAGCTGGTACTTTATTCACAAAAAAGGGGAGACTAGAGAACCGTTAACTTTTATATGAGTTAAGTCAGTTATAGTAGTTAAATTCATAATCATTAGAAATAAACTTGGTATCATTGAAAATAACCACCCCCATCACACACAGTCCCCCACACACATTCATTTGGTCTCTGCACCTTTCTCTCTCTCTCTCGCTCTCTCTCTCATACACACACACTCTTTCTTTCTCTCTCTTTCCCACTCTCTCAGTAGGTCCCCACATTTTTATTTATAGAAAAGAACTAAGAAAATGAGTTTTCTGCAGCTTTACCACTTTACTTTTCAAGCGAAGGAAATTTGATATATATTTCTAAGGATAGACAAAGTACAAACACGAATTTCTTTGGCCATATAAAGCAGATGTCACCTCTGCAAAAGTAATTCCTAATGAACTAAGAAAAGTAAACAATTGTGCCTCTTCAGTACTCAACTTAGCTCTTTACCTCTGGTTCAGTCAGATGGCATGAAATCACTAAGAGCTCAGACGAAATACAAAGAAATTTTCTTTCAGGCATTATAATTGAAAAATAGAGTATTTGAAAGACCTGAAAATATTTGTTTAGATTGATTTGAATAATTACCATTACCCTTTCTTTGATAAACTCTCTGAATTAATAATGCCAACAATAAAGGAGTTAGAATATAATTCCCAAAGTATTAGAGAGAAAGAAATATTATTTCCATAATAGTCAAATCGGCAAGGGATCCAGTGAAGGTGAGAATTTCATTGCATTTGGGAATCTCCACACTAGGAAGCTACATCTGTTTCTATATGGTTCTTGGCTTACAAATAACTGAACTGAAAAAGGGAAGTCCAATTGCTATCACGCTTTGGGTGTGGGGAGCAAAACAAATACAGAGCAGTGGTGAATGAATTGCATCCTTGATGGAGCCCATGTAAAGCAACGCCTGACTAAAACATTGTTGATTATTGAGTGAATGGGTTTGTGTATTCTAGGTTTAATAATGACTTCAGAAGCTTGAGTGCAGGCAGAAAATTCCTCGTAAGAGTCAGCATCTGAAGCAGACATCCTGGCCCATGAAACACCTGCCCGAAATAGAGCCCAGTCTACAGCAAAGCGGCAGTTACAATGAAGCAATGAGTCGCTTAGAAGAACTCAGCCTGAGTGCTGCTTCAGATAATTCCTTAAGAAGGCTTAAATCTGGGGGGGGGGGGGGTGTGCACATTGGGTAAACTCAGCAGTGTTCCTCCCCTTCCTCACTCTGAGGTTCTTCCCGATGGTGCTCGAGGGTCCATGCGGCCCAGGACATGACCCATGCTTCTTGTTTGCAAATCAGCTTCCACTCAAACTGCTGACCTACATTTCTGACCCTAATTTTTATACCCTCCATGTACTCGCTGACCTGATTTCTTTGGTGAATGATTCTACGATGCCCCAAAGAAGGAGTCATCTTTGTCTCCCCTCATTTTCTTCCCCTACGCCTCGATTTGTCTCAGTTCCATAGGTTCATTTTGGGATTCTGTTTACTTCTTTTTCCTGTTATCCCTCTCTCTGATCCAGCTCCTCATGTTCGCATGATGAAGTGTGCGGTGCATCACACAATGCTGCCTCCCTCATATTTTATTTTTATCCTCAATGGTCATGCTGAGTGAAATTAGTCAGAAAGAAAAGGACAGTATAGAATGACCACATTCATTTGTGGGATATAAATAAATACCGGTGATCTACTAATGGTTGGAAATGGTAATTCCAGACTAGAACTGTACATTGGATGTAGGCAATGGGATATACATGATACCCCTTCAATGTATGTAAGCAAGTCACATGTATAAGAGAATGGAGAGCAAGAGAGATAGAGATAGAGAGAGAAAAAGAAAGAGAGAGAGAAAATAAAAAGAGGCAAAGTGCTGCTACAGAGGGTAGTGGGAAATGGGCACTGGTGGAGGGATGGGTGCTGGAACACTGTATGACTGAAACCCAATCATGAATATCTTTGTAATTTTATATCTCACAGTGGTATAATAAAATGATTTTTTCTAGAAATTCAAAAATAAATAAATAAATAAATAAATAAATAAAGTTCCTCAATGGATTAACAGGAGCTGCAAGATCAGGCACCAGCTCCTCAATGTCACACACTGTCACTCAAGCTCTTTCCCTGCTCACCACTTCAACTCTCTGAACAGCCTAGTCTAGCTTGCTGAAAATACTCCAAGCATAACAAGCCTTTTATAATTACTTGAGTGCTTTTTCTTGAGCAGTTTCTTTTCATACGTCATTCTCCATGCCGAGTCTTTCCCAATTACTTGTTGTTCCTTTTCTCACACACCCAGTTTTCTTGGTAAGAGCCTTCAGAATTCTTCGTGCTGTATATAACACTAATTCTGAAAAGGAAGTAACTTGATTAACCCCCTCTGCAACACCTGGAAAACTGCTAATGATGTAAGTTAGATTCCACAGAATCACTGTGAAAGCTGGGGCTTAACGTTCTATAAGCGTTCCATAAAATTCTGATGCTGGTTGAAGTTGAGACTACACCTTTACGTGATCCCTTACTCATTCATGATAATCACCTACAGAATTCCAAGAGTACTGATGCTTTATTCTAACCTCCAGAGACTTTCGTAACATGCTATAGGATGAGGCCTAAGAATTGTATTGTTGCCTTGACTTCTGAGTTGATCTTTTGTGTCTCCACACATGATTCTAAAGTATAGTCAGGGATGAAAGTTCTGTTTAGATGAATCTAGATCCAGTCTTGTAATACTCTTTTTGGCACCTGTTGTCTTCATTTTCTTCACTGTCCGTAGTCTACAAACATAGGAGCTGAATCTGACCATTTCAGGCAGGATTCAGCATCATCAATGAGATTTATTAACAGTTAAATAAATAAAAATGCTTTGAAAAAGTGAAGTTTGAACAGATCCTTACCTGGTATGCCTGGTCTGTGCCTGCTGTTTCAATGATCTCAATTAGCTCTCCAAGAAAAGTCTGTTTCATTTTTAAGCCAAAAATGCTTGTTTAGACCATGTATAGCAACTTCTAAGTTTCAGAATCTTCTGTTTGTTATTTGATGTCAGAAAGTGAGAGATTTATCTGGCTTTTATTGATTAACTTAAAATACTAAAATAGTCTCTTCTCTGTCACAATTAATAAAGCACAAGCTACGCATTTCACCCAGGAAAAAAATTCTTGATTTCTCCACAGGTTTTTTCTCGTTAATTGGTATGATACATAGCCAGAGATTTAAACTTCAACCCATGCAAAATTTGAAAAAAAAAATCCTCTCTTGAACACTACTTCCAAGCAATCTTTTCATTGCATATCTTAACTTTACTTCAACTAAGATTATGTCAGGCATGAGAACATAAATTCTACTTTTCTGGTTCATATTGTGTCCATTTTCTCTTTACGCAATTCAAATATTTGACCATACTATATTGCCCCTTAAGGTATAGTGTCTTCTGAATAACTGTGATGAAGATGAGAATAAACCTTAACTCATTAAAAAATTAAATGTAGGGCCAGAGTGATAGTCCAGCAGGTAGGGCATTTGCCTTGCATGTGGTCAACCTGGGTTCGGTCCCCAACATCCCATATGGTCCCCCACGCAGTTCCAGTAGTAATTCCTGAACACAGAGCCAGAAGTAACCCCTGAGCATCACTGGGTGTGACCCAAAAAAAACAAAAAATAAATTAAATGCAAAGCAATAGATAGGTTTTATCTTTTTATTCCTTAAAAAAGTTTGTTCATCCAGTGAGAAAAGTGAAACCAAATGCTAAAGATTGGCTTCAAGGAGAAGTTATAAATGCAAATTTCATCTTGAAGAAAGAGAAAGGGGTTAAAAAATGACTTTGTAAAGAACAACTGAGCACCCTAATCACCATGGTAACAGGAGTAAACTTGGGACCTGTCTGAGTGAAATTCAGCGCAGCTGGACAGAACTCACCACAAGAGCAGAGAGACAGGATTCCTGGCCTGCTCTATTTCCTGCTTTGCCCTCTCTGTCCTGATTTGGAAAAAGGAAGGAGAGCTGGTAAAGAAATACGAGTGAAAGGTGAGCATCTCCCTGGACCCTGCCAGGAGGAGCATAAGGCAGTCCCTGATAAGCAGATTTACTGCTGCTCCCAAACACCCTGCTCTTGACTGAGCTGGCTGATGGCAGGCGGCAGAAGAGCAGAGCATGTCTGCGCAGTTGTGGCCCGTTGTTAGCACTACTGTACCCAGGTTCCAAACTTCTCAGTACCCCAGTAGTTAAGGCTGTGGTCAAAATAATGGCGGTTTCATTGGATCATTTACCACCATGGTGAAGACTGAACTAATTCCACGGCCCTCTGTTAGGGGCAGGAGCTGCTGTCTAATACACAGACGTAGTGCAAAGTGAAAAATGGGGGGTACTAGAAATTTATTGGATACCCAAGAGAGGAAATGGGAGTTTGAAACCAAGCACAGAGTCTGTAGAACACTATGTGCCATGTGTTTGAAGGTCAGACACCCGAAATGGATGTTTGAAAAATCTGGAAGCAGCAAGTGGCCCTCTGTGCTCAAAATCCATGACACTTGACAGATGTCAGGGTTTTTTTTTAACTTAGGACAAACCTGTGTCTAGAAGTTCTGAAGCCTGCTTTCCCTCTTGGAGTTTGCTGCTAGAGAGGTTAGACAGTATTTTATTTACTTAATTCTTTAGGTTTGGGAGCCACAACCAACAGTGCTCAGGACCAACTTCCGGCTCTGCTTTCAGAGATCCTTCCTTAGCCTTCAGGGGACATATGAGGTGACAGGAATAGAACTTGGGTGTCCCACATGCCAAGCATGTGCCTTTCAAACTGTACCATTACTACAGCCCAAGATAATAAATGTTATTTTAAAATTGCATTCATAGATTTAGAAAAAGAGAAACTGGCTGCCTGTTTAATAAGCCAAGAGGACAAAAGTTTTTCCTGTAGAGAAACTACGAACCAAATGGTTCTAAGGGGATCAGTACTCTGCAGAAGACAAAGGGTTAAAGGGAAAATGGTTAAAAGAATTATAACACTGCTGATAGCTTCTCTTAAGAAATATGCAAATCAACAAGTAGCAAAAGCTGCAACATCCTTATTTTTGTATGTCTAATGTAACATAAGGGCATAGGATCTGGCAAGAGTGATAGCCTAACGATAAAGGTTAAATTGAACGAATGAATGTTGCTTGGCTAATCTTGCAAACTAGCAGCAGTTCACAATGCTTTCATTTATGACACTTCTCCATGAGGTACATGCATGCCCCTTGAACAGGGTCCAGACATACTGAGATTTATTGAAATCTCCACCTCTGCCCTCATCCCTTCCCTCCTGTGTATGTGTTTCACATTTCTATCATTTTCGGCATGAGCTATAGTGTGTAAAGCATTGGCTGAGACGTGTAAAGATATATAGGGACCCAAGTGGGACTATCTAGCCACTGCCTATGTTTGATGAAGTAGCGTGTACTCTTTGTAGGGTGTGATAAAGAAGGTGGAAGGAAACATTTCATGACTCTACCTTGGCAAAAGACAGTTAGCCATATGTCAAAAAGAAGAGCTGGCCCAGCTCCAGTAGACAAGGAGTAAAGATTGGGAACAGCAAAGGCAATACCAATTACCTAACACAGGTAAAGAAAGGCCAGACCTGTCACATATGCATTTCCCAGTACTCAAGTTGAAATATTTCCTGGATACACTGTGCCTGGCCAAAATGAATTGAAACTCAGAGGAGAGAGGGTCCTTTTGCGTGCTGTGCATTTATCTCTGAGCATTTCTCTTGCATGCAGAATGCAAAATCTGGACATAGATGCAGAGCTGGGTACCTTACTAAATATGATATTATTTTGTTGCAAAATAATATTATTTTTATTTTATAATAGAATATAAACACTGATTTGCCATATTTCTTAATGAGGAACCTAAATATTCCCAGCTATCTACACTCTATATGGACTATATTTTATTATATCTTTTTCCTTTTTAGCATCATTCCATCAGTGTAATTGTTTTTAATTATTTTTAAACTTCTCTACTCTTAAGTGGAAAACTACATACTTCAACACAAAAGAAAGAAATACAATCATTAACTTTTAGGAAATTGAAACCTTAAATACAAATTTTAACACAGAAAGTATAAAATGTGTATTTGCAAAACCAATGTAAACTAGAAAAATCTTCTGGAACATGCTATTTATAATATGTGTAATTAATAGCACAAATATAACTCTACAGGGTAAAGCAAAGGGCCCACCTACTGGGTGAGCTGCTTCTGCTTAATTTGTTGTGGCTCTTCACATACTTTAGTACTTAAACCTTTAAGGAGCTCTTCCTTGAGTTTCAAAACTTCAGATGAACAAACTACTTTTAGCCATTTAAGCAGTTCGCTTTGTGGAGCTTCGTGTTGGAGCCACTTCCAGTGGGAACTGGGAACCACTCCTAGCACAGTGCCTGGGCCCCCAGGCCCAAGGGGTTCAAACTTACATTCCATCCTTTCAGAGATCTCCCTGGCCCCACTTTCCTTTTTCATTTATTTCCTTGTATTTTTTTTGGTTTCTGGGCCACACCTAGATGTCTTAAGGGCTTACTTCTGATTCTGTGCTCAGGGATCACTCTTGATGGACTTGGGAACCCTGTGGGGTGCGGGGAATTTAACCTGGGTCCTTCTGTGTAAGGCAAATGCTCCACTCACCGTATTACCTCTCTGGCTCTAAGTTCCCTTTCTTAATGGGTATAATTTAATGTCTGCATTTAATTGTTTTCTAAGAAAAAAGGAATAAAAATGACAAGCAAATGATCTCTCTATTCAAGAAATCTCTTCAAAAAATAGTGCAAGGTTAAATTTTGCATTTAGTTACATGAAAGTTCATGGTTTTCATGAATTTTCTTTTATGGAAATATTTTTGATCATCCTGTTAGATATTTAATGGCAATGAGCCATATAAAATAAATTATTTCGGTGTTCAATGGGAGCAAGCTTGAAGGGTGGTTGAGAAAATGGTGGCAATGGTGGTGAGAAGGTGACAGTGGCGTGGGATTGGTTCTGGAATGCTGAATGCCTGCAACAATCTTCATTAACAACTTTGTAAACCACGGAGTTTAACTAGGGTGGGGAAAATTGAATCATTTTACAGGGATTTTTTTTTAGCTCTACTTTAATGTTAGAAATATATCTTGGGCTGAGAGCTAGTACAGTGCTAAAGTGCTTATCTTAAGTGTGGCTTATTGTGCTTCAATCCCTGGCATCACCTTTGGTTTTATGAACATCACCAGGAGTCACCCCACTAACACCACCACCAAAATATGTACACGATGTTAATGAATTAGTTATAAATAAGCTTCAGGGTAGATTCAATCCTATGAGTTTCCTCTATCACATACAAATATACATATCCAAACTAGTTTAAATTAGAATATTTTAATCATTAAAATGAAAAAGGGAAAAGCTTTCAAAACATGATTTGAGGCCTTTTTTAGTAATGAAAAAATGTTATGAGTTTGACTTTCTTACCTTATGGACTAAGACATACATTTCCAATTAAAAGCATAGAAAGTATTTTAACATTCCCATTTAGACTCAATGGAGTGAAAGAAATATGCTTAGGAAGAGAAATGGGGCCTCCTAAATGAATTACGTTTATCCACAAAACACACTGACCCTCTGAAAATAGGTGAACTTCGACTAATAAACTCTTTGGTTGATAGTAGAACTCCAGGAAAGATAATCAAGAGACTTGGTACTGAGTAATAAGAACGGTCCTATTCTAGAGCTGAAATAGAAGGCTACTTGCTTTCTAAGCATTCATCTTTAACTTAAGACATATAAGCAAGCCCAGAGGGAAGGTTGGAGAGTTTGAGTCACTGGTGAAGTATCGTGGGGTTACATCGCCCAGTGCCTAAAGCCACGACTATTTACCAAGCATATGAAGCTATGCTAAAATTGCTTTTAGTTATGAAGCTATGTTACTTCTTGTTAAATAATCCTAGAGCTAATGGAGACTCCGTGGTTGATATTATCTGCTGCGTCTCACCAAGGAGAAACCATTTACAACTTAAGGAAGTTCAGCCCAAACTGCTTGGTTACTGTAAAACAAACCATCCTTCTCAGTCCCTATCACTTCTTATGTAGGAGGACGTTTCTATAAGTCAGGCACCAACCATCACTAGAGGTCATTTGTTATAGAAGGAAAATGAATGATCAGTAGGGACCTTCACTAGTCATCATGGTCCCTGTATTCACCAAATTTTCAGCTGCTCCTAAATACAAGGGTGTGCAAAGTGAAAGAAAATTCAGTTTAATTAGCCACTTAACAGTCGCATTTACTTCTTAAAGTTTAAATTTGCTTATTTATTTGCTTGTTTTGGGGCCACACCCAGGGATGCCTAGGGCTTACTCCTGGCTCGGTAACTCAGGATCACTCCTGGTGGATTCAGGGACCAGGTAAGGTGTGGGGGATGGAAACTGGGTTGGCCACATGCAAGGCAAATACTCTACCTGCCATCCTATCCCACAATTTGAATTTAATATTCTCTGTTAGACATGGGATGCTTGAATATATAAGTAATAAAGAGTAATCCCTGTTCTATCAACATACACAGGGAATTATCTGAAAAAACATATGGATAACTCTAGGGGTGATTGACAAAGTATGAGCTCTTTTTTCTAAACACTTTATAGAAGTTATACTTATTAAAAAAAAAATATGTTGGGATTGTTTTTAGTTTAAACATTTCACTGGAGTAAAACTCAAGATATTAAGCGCTGTTGCCATGATTATATGCATATTTTGATAGTTACACATAGAAACATGTTAATAAAATATTAGAACAAAGTATAATAAGAAACTATATTTAATTAAAAATTTTAATGCATTCATATTCATTAAGTCTGTTTTAACTTTTGCTGTTAGCAATTCCCTCCTGACCCATCCCAATTACTAGTTTAGAAGGTTTATTAAGCAGAGAAATAATTCTGTTTCCTGTTTCATGCTGGAATACAGCTGCACTAACTATTCAATTTTGCATCAGCTACTATCGAGAATTTAGGTATGTAAATAGTTTGCCCTCATGAATTTCCCATGAAAGCATTTTGAGATATTGTTTTAAATACAATGTTGGCACAAACTATGAAGACATACTGAAATTCAATACTTCTTACTTGTTTATGAACTAACTTGGGAAAAGAGCTATTGATGTGGTATGTATCGCCCAGAGGCAATGAAATGGATATGTTCAAATCACATGTTTTTGAAATTCTTGGTCTGAATTGTGGGTGTGTGTCTAAGAAATTAGTGAATCTTTTTGCTGGCCAAGTAACTTTTGGTCAGCTGCCTGCTTTTACTTGTCAATGACCATACATACATGTTGTCAGTATGTGTAACTGTAGTTATATATTGCCACAATTGCTGACATGGACAGTAGTTAGAGTTATCAGCATCCTGAGACCTTTTCCTTTATTCTATTTATGTCACATACTCTACCCTTTGGAAAATTGCAGAAACCAGACCCAGACTCAGAACTACTGAAGTTGCAGATCTAGGCCCTCATTAACAACTCGAGAACTTAGCAAGCACCTAGATTGATGCTAAGTACTAAATGGTGACCCTGCACATTTCAGCTAGGGACAAAGAGTCACATATGTATTTGAATTTATGTTTTCAAATATCTTGCATTCAGAAAGAGTCACAAAGCAGTGTTTATAGCAAGTGAAAGAGAAAGGGTCATGTATTTAATAAGACAATGGTCTGATAAGATATCAATATTGGCCTCTGAATGGATAGGAGAGAACTACAGGAATTGCAAGGATTCTCCTGGATCTTACAAGATACGCATATTAACCACCACACAAAAGTGTACCTAGGTCTTAATCTGGCACCTGTCATTGAAATTAATTCAAAGAGTCAATGAATACTATCCTAGTTATATAGGAGTGCTGTAGCAAACTCCACAGATTAGGTGGTTTAGGAAAATAGATTTGAATTCCCTCACAGATCTTGGGGCCGGAAGTGAGATGCCAAAACATTGACTGTTCTTTCTGAACAGGGAAAGCATTTGCTTCTAGTTTATTCCTTTGCGCAGTGATTGTGTTCATGCTGTGTCTTCCGTCATTTTTTCTCTACGTGAGTCTCATTCAAATGATCCCATTTTTTAAGGACACAGGCCTATCAGATTAGAACCCACACTCATGATCTCCTTTGACTTGATCATCTCTGGCAAGACTTGGTTTCACAAAAAAGGCACCATCTTCAAAGTGTTTGAGGTTAGAATTTCATGTTCTTTTGAGTGAAAACAAATTCCACCTATCGCAAAGAGCTGCTAGCTTCCAGGTACCACACAGCATATGGATAAGTTAGCACACAGTTCTTGTTCTCTGTGTGGTTTAATAATTTTAGACAAAATAATCCAGATTTTAAAAAAAAAACAGTTGTAAAAGGCAATGTAATTGATTGTTTATTGATTGCTACCTCTGCATGAGACTCTTCTAAACACTTTATAAGCATTTTCTCATTTAACTGTTACAGCAACACTACTGGTTAAGTATATTCTTTTATGACATACAAGAAAAATTTCACAGAGAGGCTCTACTTGACATGAGTTTGAATAATAAATGAGAAATGCTTCTGTGAAAGGAACAGACACCTCAAAGACTGCATGGACAATGTCACAGAGGGGAGTATGGAGCTTGATAAGAAATGGAGAGTTAATGAATCCAGTTTGGGTAGACAGAAATGTGCAGTGAGGAAATGATTCAAGTTGATCTGTGCTATACCTTTCGCATAGGCTCTTTCACTTCCTGTCTGAGGTTCTCTGATCTGCAGCCTAGAACTCTGGAGTCATTCTCCCCCCCACACCTCACCACATACCAACAAACACAGTCATGGACACATGTTCCAGGAAGTCAGGGATATCAGGACTACAGTATTTATGGTGGTAAAATGGTAAAATTCTAGTGACTGAGTAGACACATATAGAAACCTCTCTGAGGTTCTAAAGGAATTATGTGTCAATATGCTACAGTATATAACATATATGTAAAGAATATATATTTTAAAGTACATATATAAGTATATATAGTAAAAGTGTATATACATACACTTTTACATATATATATATATATATACAGTGTTATATATAGTAAAAGTATAAGGAATTATGACTGTGTTTGATAGGTACAGATATCATTTATGTATCCAAAATGATTGATTCTGAATGCACTTTGGAAAAACTGGATCATGGGGGGCGGAGTGATAATACAGAAGGTAGGGTGTTGGCCTTGCGCACAACTAAACAATGCAAAGATGCATTGTTGTCTTTCTCTGTTTTCTGTTTCAGTTTCCCATCCTAAATGGCTCATCCCTCACTTACAATGCCCACTAAATCTATTCAAATGCAACTTTGCTTCAGATGCTATTTTTAAGGAAATCCCATCTAAAATAACTGTTGTCCGTTCTTATTATTCCATTTTAAGCAATGGGAACAGTATTTATAAATGACTTTGACAATGTCACAAACCTTTAGGTCTCCTCAGAATTAGCACTTATGTCTCTTAGATTCATGAGAAAGCTCTTCTCATAACTCTCTTCCATGTAAGAAGTAATCTGATCTAAAGTTATTTGCTTACCCCTTTTCAAGTAGAAATGCCTCAGTGTAAACCAAGCATTTTCCACTCTTTCATTTGTTCTCCTATCTTCTACACTGAAGAGCGATGTTGAACCCAGCTCTCTGCACCTCATAACAATTTTCTGAGAAATTTAAGAAAAAGTTCATCTGAAGGGAAATTTAAAATGCAAGTCACAAAAGCAAATGCAAATGTTCTTAGGGTTTTCCCACTATTGTGGGGGGGAACTATTTCAACAGAAGTAAAATCAGCCAGAAAGGGAAAGAAAGGGAATAGCAGAGACGTTTGAGTCTAGGACAAGCCTGCCTGAATTGCTTCTGCTACCATCCAATTAAGAATTGAAGCACGTGAGTCTTTTGAGACATCCAAAACTGTTAACTGATTATTGCTGGAAATGTTTCTACTTTAAAGGAAGAAATATATTAATGAAGTGCTTCCCACTGTCTTGTGCTTAGTCTTACCCTTTAAAAGATTGTATTTTATAGAACAGTTTTATTTGAGAACTCTTTTGTAACCTTTCTCTGCAGCAAACTTTTCCTATGAAGGTCATCCTAAGTTCTATCATGAAGAGAGGTTGCATTCTCTTAATGGCATTAATAGCTAAATGCATCTGAGTAAATTGCTACCTAGGTTAATTCTAGTAAAAGAGGTTCAGAAGAATTCCATTATCACTGCATATCCCAATAAGATGGAAAATATTGGATATAAACCTGTGAATCACAGCAGATAACCATGTACATCTTGGAAATATCTAGAATGAGACTGTAAGGTATAGAAGAATTTAGAAACACTTATAGTATATTCGTTTGTCCATTCCATCTGATTTATGACTCACTGATATTTAATGCATTCAGTGAATTTGTGGCTCTAATACATTTTATAACCCTCCTCTAATTTTCTTCCTTTTCCCACTTGTTGACTTTTATCCCACCTGAGAGACAGTACAAAAGAATCATAGGACCTTTAGCAAAGGTGCTGTCCAGTCACCTAAAGTGTCCTAAAATTAGGTAGAACCAAAACAAGCAAAGCAAAGTGCTATGAGAAATTGGCTCTGCAGAGTAGACTCCTAATTTTCTCTTAAACTTCTTAAGACCTCCGAGTCTTCAGTCTTTGGAAAAGAATGCACTAATATAGTCTTTCATGCATTTGGGGAGTTTGTTTCACAAAAAGAGACAGATGGAAGAAACTTGAAAGAAAAGCTCTGTGCTATATAGCCTCAAGTAGATTTAGAAGGGGAAGAAAAGCTATTTTCAAAAAACCTGTTTTCAAAGTCTATCTTTCCCTTGGGGATAAAATAAACTTCACCTTATTCCTTCTTCCTATACAGACAAGTTTTCAGAGAAATATCTATGATGAAGCATATCCTACCAAACCCATAGACAGCTGTCTTGTGTATCAGAAAGGATATTTAGAATTTGGTAGCAATATAACCCAGCAGCGCTAGTGTGTGCTCTTGAGTCCTAGATGAATTGCTACTTACGAATTTATCAATGAAGTGGAATTCTAAAGCTTGGTGTTTATCAAAAGTGTTAACTGGGTTGATTTTTTTTATGGTCAATGAAATAAGGAATTTTTTTCTTACATTTATCTATTTTTTTAATTTTTAAAATATTTTATTATAACACCGAGAGACATACAATTACAAAGTTGATCATGTTTGGATTCCAGTCATACAGCGTTCCAGCACCCATCCCTCCACCAGTGCCCATTTCCCACCACCAATGTCCCCAATTCCTTCCCCCCTCCCCTAGCCTGCCTCTATGGCAGTTTTTTAATTCTCTTTTCTCCCTCTCTCTTTCTCTCTCTCTCTCTCTCTCTCCCTTCTCTTACACATTGTGGATTGCAATACATACATTTAGAGGTTATTGTGTTTATCTCTTTGACTACATTCAATGCTCAAACTGAGTTTGTTTTGATAACTTTCTTTATCAAAATTGGGATCTTATGTTATTTCTGATATCTAAGTCAGAACTTTTTTTCTACTCACAAACCAATTTTTTTATTTTTTAATTTATGTACTGTGATTTATATAATTATTAATAGTTGAGTTTAAGGCATACAAAGTCCTTGTCAATACGCCACCAGTGCCAACTTCCCTCCACTAGTTTCCCCAGGTTCCCTCTCATCCCTTACCCTTCATCTCTGAATGCTTTGTTGATGGGCATTTTTATGTCTGGTTGTTGTAGTTTGGTTCTAATGCTTTCAGTGTGGTTGGCTGTGTAATTTCTATGTAAATACATATAGAAATATACATACACATAGACCATCAATGTACCCAATGTACCTGCCCCTTGGTCATGTTACTTCCTGCCCACCTGATCATAATTCTCCACTCCATTTCTTTTTTATTAAATATTTTATTATACCACTATGAGATATATAATTACAACGTTGTTCATGTTTGGAGGTTTTGGTCACATAGTGTTCCAGCACCCACCCTCCACCAGTGCCCATTTCCCACCACCAATGTCCCCAATTCCCTCCCTCCTCCCATAGCCTGCCTAAATGGCAGGTTCTTTATCTCCTTTCTCTCTCCCTCTCTCTCTCTTCCTTCTCTTACACATTGTGGGTTGCACTACATACACTTAGAGGCCATCATGTGTATTTTTTACCTGTATTTAATGCCCAGTTCTAGGTTGGTATTAGCCCTTTCAACATTTATTCACACATATTCCCTTCTCTGTATTACCTAACCTCTGACTCCCACATGTTTGCGGTAATTTCCACTTTTTTTGTAAGACCTCCTGATCCACATTGGATTTTGGTGTCATAATATGTATATATATATATATATATATATATATATATTTATGTCATGCAAATAAATACAGTCATTCTATATCTCTCTCTTTCCTTCTGACTAATTTCACTCAACATGATCCTTTCTATGTCCATCCATTTATAGGCAAATTTCATAACTTCATTTTTCCTAACAGCTGCATAGTATTCCATTGTGTAGATGTACCACAGTTTCTTTATCCAGTCATCAGTTCTCGGGCATACTGGTTGTTTCCAGGTTCTGGCTATTTTGAATAGTGCTGCTACGAAAACAAAAGTGCGGATTGTGTTTCTGCTATGTGTTTTTGGCTTCCCAGGGTATATTCCCAGGAGTGGTATGGCTGGGTCAAAAGGGAGCTCAATTTCTAGTCTTTGGAGGATTGTCCATATTGTTTTCCAGAAAGGTTTTACAAGTCGACATTCCCACCAACAATGTATGAGAGTCCCATTTTCCCTGCATCCACGCCAGCACTTGTTGCTTTTACCCTTTTGGATATGGGCCAGTCTCTGTGATGTGAGGTGATATCTCATTGTTGTTTTGATTTGCACCTCTCTTATGATTAGTGATGATGAGCATTTTTTCATATGCCTTTTGACCATTCGAATTTCTTCCTTGTCAAAGTTTTTGTTCATCTCTTCTCCCCATTTTTAAAGGGGTTGGCTGTTTTCTTCTTATATAGCTGTACCAGTGCCTGATATATCCTGGATATTAACCCCTTATCAGATGGGTATTGGGTGAATATTCTTTCCCATTCTGTAGACTGTCTTTCTATCTTGGTCACTGTTTCTTTCGAGGTGCAGAAGCTCTTTAGTTTCATGTAGTCCCATATGTTTATCTTTTCTTCTAGTTGCTTTGTTAATGGTGTTTCACCTTTGAAGATGTCTTTAGCTTCAATGTCATGGGGGTTTTTCCTATTTTTTTCAATGTACTTTATGGATTCTGGTCTGATATTGAGATCTTTAATCCATTTTGATCTGATTTTTGTGCAAGGTGTTAGACACAGGTCCAAATTCATTTTTTTACATGCAGCTGTCCAATTTTCCAAGCACCACTTGTTGAAGAGGCTTTCCTTACTCCAGTTTGGACTCTTTGCACCTATATCAAAGATTAACTGATAATGTCTTTGAGGGTGGGTGTCAGGATACTCAACTCTATTCCATAGGTCCACAGGTCTGTTTTTATTCCAATACCATGCTGTTTTAATTACTACTGCTTTGTAGTACAGTTTGTCCACTCCATTTCTTTACTCCCTTCTTCTTCTCCTTCCTATACTCTGGGGTCAGGGGTATGTCCTTGAATACCTTGCATTTCCTAGTGCTGTTAGTTATTTGTTTACCACAGAACACTGAAGTCATCCTGTGTTTATCCTTCTGACCTCAGTTAGCATAATATCCTCTGGATCCTTCCAAGTCACAATGAATTGCATGATTTCATTGTTCCTTGCAACTGCATAATTTTTCATTGTATGTACAATCCTTTATATATAACTCCTCTGTTTTTGTACATGGTTTTATAACTTAGCTATTGTGCTAAGTGCTGCAATGAACAACCCCTTTGTATCAAAAAATGTTTATGGGACCCTAGATACATATGGATATGTAAAATAGATATAAAATATCAGATTTACTGATAATAAATCATAAAAACTATTAAAGCTCATTGTAAAGATATTTTGCCATCCTACATTCAGTTCATTGATCTCCAATAAGACCACAACACGCAGAATAAGAAACTCTTTTCTAAATCATGATCTCTTACCCTATCCACTTGACTCATAAAGCCAGATCGTCCTGTGTGTCTGGGGACTCTTGTGTACATTGCAGGTTATTGAGAAGCATGATTGACCTCTGTCTACTAGATCCTAGGAGCACCCACTCATTCACAACAATAAACAGTGTCTCCGGACATTACCTAATATCTCTGGGGTTTGGGGCAGCAAGATGGAGAATCAGAGATGGAGAGATAGTCGAGCAGGTAATGTGCTTGCTTTGAGTGCAGATAACTCAAGTTTGATCACTGGCACCCTGTAGGGTCCTGAGTCCCACCAGGAGTGTTGTCTGAGCACAGAGCCAGGAGTAAATCCTGCCCATTGCTTTATGTGGCCCCTAAAACAAAAACAAACACAAATAGACAATCACTTCTTCAGATGCTGTATGTCACACACTCAAGTGCCCCTTGCAACCCCAGCACACCCGATGCTTCTGACTAACTGGCTGTCAGGCAGGAGTTTTCATAGCACTCAACTTTGATAATTTTCTGGAATGACTCATAGAACTTCGTGAAGAGTTTTACTTATTATTTGCAATTTTTTATAGATGATTTCACTTAGGAATTCCCAGATGGAAAAGATGCAGAGAGCAAAGCATACGGTATTGAGCATGAAGATTTCATGTCAGTGCTGGGCACAGCACAATCCAGCACCTCAATATGTCCAAAAGCCTCCAAGCAACCCAAAGTCCTGTCATTACGTTTGCTTTTTTTCCTGGAGGATTCCATTATATATGGAAGCATAGCCGAAGAAACCATTGGCTATGGACTCAATCTCCTGTGTCCTCTCCCTTTAGGTTCCGAGGATAGAGCTGAAAATTCCAACTATCACATTATAAATTTGGTCTCTGTAATCATAATCTGGCAGGCAGAACTTGGGTTTTCTGAGTGCATTTTTCCTGCTATCTCTCTACCTGCAGTTAGCATATTGGAGCTGTGCAGAGCATTAGCTGGGCTTTTGTTTCATACAGAGGCAGCTGGGTGGAGCATGTGTATGCCTGTGTGCATGGTGCGACTCACTGCAGCAGGGAGTATCCTCACCTGGGCTAACATCACTACTTGCAGAGGCCCAAGGGGCATCTCCCCATCTGCCAAAAGTCTAACCAGGGCAAGGTGTACCTTTTGCTTCCTGCCTGGTATCCTGTTTTTCCAGAATCCAGAGGCCCATCCCTTGCAAAACCTGCTGTCTGTTTTGGGAACCCTGCAGTGCTATGAGCCATTTAGATGGGAAAACCACTCTGCGTCTCAAAGACAGGATTATGAGAATAAAAGCTCCATCATTTATGCCAGGACTGAACCCTGTGTGTGAGGCTTTCTGAGCTCTCTCCAACTCCTAATCACTTTTATCTATGTAGATATCTATCCTAGATATCTAGATGGATATCTGAAGAGTCCATGAAAGAGGCATCCAGGAGATGTCCAAGAGAGAAGACAGGTTCGAGCCGGGGCTCGCCACCCCAATAGAGCCTCGGAAGAAGCCAGAAGAACCCCGCACCATGACAGCAGCCATTTTCAACATCTGGATTCCACAGCTCACCAGAGCTCCACCCAAGAGAAACCAATCTCAAGCCCAGCTGGTCAGAACCCCCACCTTGGGAAGAAGCCTATTTCACAGACACAGATGGAGCTGCTATTGGCTTTCCCTGTGCTTGGCTGATCGTAAGGTGTCCAGGAGAGAGAGAGTGGGTTCAGCCCAGGCTCACCACCCCAATAGAGCCTAGGAAGAAGCCAGAGGAACCCCCACACCATGACGGCAGCCATTTTCAATGTCCGGATTCCACAGCTTGTTACAGCTCCACCCAAGAGACAAGTCACTCTCAAGTCCAACTTGTCAGTACCCCACCCTAGAGAGAAGCCTACTTCATGGACACAGGTGGAGCTGCTACTGGCTCTCTCCTTTGCACGGCTGCAAGGCTGCTGCACAGTACATCAGTAAATGCAAAATCTTTGAGTGCCCGTTGGCCAAGCCTGGCAAGCTACCCGTGTCATATCGGATATGCCAAAACCAGTAATAATAGTAGACCTCATTCCTATGATCTGAAGGAATGTTTTGAGGCTCTTCATTTTCCTGGAGCAAGCAGAGGCTCTTTGACTACACTAGCACACGAACTGGGACAAATGGAGATGTTACTGGTGCCTGCTCAAGCAAATCAATGAACAACGAGAAGGCCCTGTTGATGCCCAAACCCGAGTAGATCCAGTATCTGTACAGAGGGGATCCTAGTATAGAGGGGAAGAAAAGTGATACAAGTGATACAAGTGAATCATAATCTGGAGCTCTCTCAGACCTGCCAGGCACCAATCAGCTTTTTAATGTATGAAAGAGTCATAACTGCAGAGATGCACTTTAGAAGCTCTCCTGGGGATTCAGGTCAGATACTCTTAAAAAATAATAATCTCGGGGTCGGAGCGATAGCCCAGTGGGTAGGGCGTTTGCCTTGCACGCGGCCAGCCCTTGTTGACCCGGGTTCGATCCCTGGCATCCCATATGGTCCCCTGAGCACCGCCAGGAGTAATTCCTTAGTGCAGAGTCAGGGAGAAAACCCTGAGCATTGCAGGGTGTGACACAAAAAATCAAAAATAATAATAATAATAATAATAATCTCATTACCCCTATCACATAAGAAATTTTAAAAACTTTAAGATCTTGAACTAAGAACTGAGGAAGAAGACCAAATTGGTAGTTCTTGACAAAGCATTAAGTTGTAATCATTTCAACTTGCATATTTGCCGACAGGACCATTACCAGACTGTGCCTTTCCCCATTAAATTCCCATTCGCGACACAACTTTCCATTCCCAGGCATACCTGAAGTACATTTTTTCCCTTTCAGTAGGACTTTGCAGAGACTCATGGGGAAATCTATCTTAAATAGTCAATTTAGAGCAACAAAACAGAATTTTCCAGAATTTGATGCTGAGTGGTAGAAAGGGAAAGGTTGTGATAGCTTTAATAAATCTATGTCCCTGTCTATGAAGTACTGAGTAACCTAATAGGGTCTGAGCTATCAAAGGGACCTCTCAAGGTGGGAAAATAAGCAAAGAAAGATTGAAAGGAAATTACATAGCTTAAGGTTTCTCTCTCTCTCTCCTGGAAATGTAATCTCCAATGCCCAAACAAGCAAGAAAAGATATAAATATATATGAGATATGGATTATTATGTATGTGAAACATACATATTAGATAGATATTAGAGACATACATATACATATATAAAATTTTTGTTATAAAATGAAGGAGCAAAGTAAAATTGTTACAGACTCTAGCATGGTACATTCCAGGTGCTCAAGGAACTTAAAGTCAAGTAAAGGTCTGACTTCCTAGTTTGTCTAAGAGTGTGTGTGTGTGTGTGTGTGTGCTTTGTCAGAGGCATGCAGGTGTTATTAGAAAGAGGACAGAAGTGCAAAGAGGTCACAGTCTTCTGAGAGGAAAATATTCTAGTATGTTTTCCTTCATGTAAAGGTAATGTGCTGGTATAAGCTACAACAAAATAGCTTTTTGTTTGCAAGCCAATAATAAAGCATGCAAAGCCTAAACCAAGTGGGAGCACTTTTTATAAATAAGCTGGGAACTGCAGACCAGAATCCTTAGATTTTTCTGGGTTCACAGCTCCATTACTGTAGGTTCCAGTTGTGTAATCCATTAAAGGCAGCTAGAATTGATTTCTTAAATATACCATGTATTTAAATTTCATGAATTATCTAAAACTGAGTTCAAATGCCCTTAAAACTGACAGTTTGGAACAGGGCGATAATACAGTGGGGAAAGCATTTGCCTTGTACATGACGGACTTGGGCTTGATCCCCAGCATCCTATATGGTCCCTGAGCACTTCCAGGGTTAATTCCTCAGTGCAGAGTCAAGAATAACCCCTGAGCATTGCTGGGTGTGACCACCAAAAGCAAAAAAAAAAAAACCCACAGTTTCTCAGTAGGGCAGTTGTTTTTCTGATCTGAGACGCTGTACAGAAATCTAAAAGCCAAGAGCCTATGACACTGACAGCCTTATCGTTTGCTCATGCAGATAGTTATTCCTCTGACACATTGCTTTATTTTCCTCTGCTTTATTTACCCAAGGTCAGCATGGTTATAAAATACCACTTCAAGAAAGCCCGAAAGGCCACATTCATAGAACGTGTATTAGAGCTAACTTTAAAATAATTATTGTTTTATTTTGTAAGTTATTAATATCTCATTGAATTCACTTTACAATTGAACTTTCCCATAGATATGTATGTATAGCCAAAAAGATAGGCTTTAGTGCCAACTGAGGGTTTGGGCATCACAGGGGCCTTGGAATGCATCCCTTGGGCAGATTCAGAGAAGCTCTCTGGGCAGATACTAGGATCCCCTCTGGGAAGATACTAGGATCCCCTCTGGGCAGATACTAGGATCCCCTCTGGGAAGATACTAGGATCCCCTCTGGGAAGATACTAGGATCCCCTCTGGGAAGATACTAGAATCCCCTCTGGGAAGATACTAGGATCCCCTCTGGGAAGATACTAGGATCCCCTCTGGGAAGATACTAGGATCCCCTCTGGGAAGATACTAGGATCCCCTCTGGGTAGATACTAGGATCCCCTCTGGGAAGATACTAGGATCCCCTCTGGGCAAATACTAGGATCCCCTCTGGGAAGATATTAGGTTCCCTCTGGACAGATACTAGGATCCTCTCTGGACAGATACTAGGATCCCCTCTGGGCAGATACTAGGATCCCCTCTGGGCAGATACTAGGATCCCCTCTGGGCAGATACTAGGATCCCCTCTGGGTAGATACTAGGATCCCCTCTGGGTAGATACTAGGATCCCCTCTGAGCAGATACTAGGATCCCCTCTGGGCAGATATTAGGTTCCCCTCTGGGAAGATACTAGGATCCCCTCTGGGAAGATACTAGGATCCCCTCTGGTAAGATACTAGGATCCCCTCTGGGAAGATACTAGGATTCCCTCTGGGAAGATACTAGGATCCCCTCTGAGCAGATACTAGGATCCCCTCTGGGCAGATACTAAGATCCCCTCTGGGCAGATACTAGATCTCTCAGTGGTAATCTTCAATATTCATCTTCCTTAGGGAAGTGGGGTGTCAAATTTTGCGTTCATAAATAATTTCTATGTGAGTTAATTAGCTCTTTTAGTTGCTATTCCCTTTGAGTGACATTCAGGGGGAAACAAAAGCATTTGAGATGACAAAATTTTAGATGACTTTGCAATGGGGAAATTACTTTTTTATGGGAGCAAGTACTCCAGTGCTCTTAACTAATATTAATTAACTTCACCTAGAGAAAGAGACCCCCACTCCCAGACACTGCATGGAATTAGCCTGATGTCTCCTCCAAAGTCCTTGTACTTCTTATGATGCTGGTGAGGGAGTAGAGAAATAAAAGCTTTTGACCTTGAATAGAAATGAAGTGTTTTCTCTGTTGTTAGGGAGTTAGAAGTCTACACAAATATTTTCACCGTCCTTGTTGATTTTCTTCTTCTGCTAATCCATACAAAGATAGGAGTTTGCAGTTCCAAAATGCAACCTTCAACAGTCATTGTGTCTCAGGTCCATGGAACTAAGCCATTCCATCTTTTCCTTTCATATGTTCTACCTTGTAGTTACGCACCTATCTGTTTTAAAGAGCAGAAAACATTCTTTAAGTCCGTGGTACCTTCTTTAGAAAGCCAACTCATTTATTGATTTAACAAATTTGGAATTTTTGTTTTTGCAGTATGTTCAGGGAAATACAGGAGTTCCGAACATTTCTTTCCAAAATTGGCAGCTTCCATAACCAGGGACTGTTGCAAACAGACACCTAAGCATTGCCAGGTATTAAATTTAAACCAAACCATGCATACCTTAAGCCTCAAATTGTAATTTTCTATTCATTTCATTGAATTGCCACAGTTCTGTGGCCCTGCTTTCATTGTGGTGAGAGGTTCCAATCCAGCATGCCTGCTCTCTTCCTCTCCTTATCTTGCCTTGGTTTGGGAGCTGGAAATCCCAATCACATATAGGATTATAACAGGAAAGATCTGATATTCTTCAGTCACCAGCTGTATTAGCCTCTCAGGTTTGATACTTTTAGGACAAGCAAGATGAACACATAAAGAAGGGGTCACGAGGGAACTCAAATAATATCACTAAGCCCATTCTTCTCTCACAAATCTTTTGGTCACATTGGATACAGAGTTCTATCCCTAAGCCCATTCTTCTGCCATAAACGTTTTGGCAATCATTGGATTGAGAGCTCTAGTATCTTTGATACTATTCAATCACATTCACTGATAGGAAGCTGGTATTAATTAGAAAGAGAAAAGTTGGTTTATCTCAGAAGTTAAAAGTTTCAGCTAGAAAGCTAGAAGATATGGTCTTAATTTCTATTCTTTTCTTAATCAGAGTCCTGAAATTGTGTGAGACAATCTCAGGTCCTGACCTGGTGCATCTGTTACACACCAAATGCTGCACTGAACATGCCAGGACAGATGTATTCACGTGCACATAAAATCAAATAGTGGCTTGCTGGTTCTGTGGGCAAATTCTGAGTTTCGCAGAGATTCTATGAAGGATCCAAACTGGAAAACAGATAACTGCATCCTCCTGGTGGTGTTTCTGGGGTTTTCTGCACAGATTTTCTCTAATTTAGCCCTCAAATCTAGTGATCCAAAATCACATATTGTCTTCTTATTTCTTCCTTAATCAAAACAATCTGAGAATGCCCCCCAAAAAGTTATCCATCTCTTCTATCATAGTTAAAAGAATAGTAATTATTACTTATATAGCTACAGTAATTGGAGACCAAGGTGGATATATTATAAGTGACCTACTTACTTTGAAAAATAATTTTTGGCAATTTGCAGACTGAAACAGAGGACCAATTTTTCTTTTATGATAAATTAATAATTGAAAAATGAAATAAAAGCTGTAGCTTTGAATATTAACTCTTACTCATATCTGATTTTCCTTTCAAATTAGCCTTCCAGGTAAATTTATAATGTTATTGATAGCTGTATCTTGCAGTGATGATAGTTTCTTGATAAAATAGGAAGAGTGACACTTACACTAGTCATTTCCAAAGACAGAATATCTGCTACCAGAATGAATCACATTTTCTGGACAGAGAGAGAGCATGACAGAGGAAGTTGTAAGTATTTGATAAACATGTTTCTTTCAAACATTGCCATGTGGACAAATGCTGGATTTCCTGTTATTTCATGTAACAGGAAATTTTCTAAAATTTTAATTGTAACTACAAAGACATAAATGCCTTCAATGTTGGAAGGCTTAAATGATGGCATACAGAGAAAACTCTTAAAGTCTAACTGTTGAAAATGAGTATTTCCTAATATGTACATCTATCACTATCACTATCACTATCTTCCTGTTAATCATCTATTTGCTAGAGCGGGCACCAGTAATATCTTCATATGCCCTGTCATGCCAGTAGAACCCAAAGGCATCCACTTGCTCCAGGAACATAAAGAGCCTCAAACCATTATATTAGGTCACAAGAATGACCTAATATCAATGTTACTGGAATCTGGCATATCAAATACCACACAAGCAGCTTGCCAGGCTTGCCATGCAGATGGCATACTGTTGTAGTCACCTCTAAATAAAGCATTTATTGATGAACCGCGTGGCTGCTAGTGGCCGCGCGAGCCAGGCTGTGATAGTCTGGTCTGCTGGGTGGAGTCTCCCAGGCGCCTCACGAGCAGCTGAGCACAGGGAGAGCAAGTAGCAGCTCTGCCCCATGTCTGAGAGTCTCTGGTTCAGCATACCTGGGCCGGATTGAAAAAAAAAAAAACTTCTGCAGGGTGGCTGTGGATGATCCGGGCTGTGATAGTCTGGTCTGCTGGGTGGAGTTGTGACGAGAGGGAAGTCCGGATGTGGAAAATGGCAGGCCCCATGGAGTAGGGGAGGGTGGTCTGGCTTGTTGGAAGGCTTAAATGATGGCATACAGAGAAAACTCTTAAAGTCTAACTGTTGAAAATGAGTATTTCCTAATATGTACATCTATATCTACATAGCATACCCACACGGCAGAGCCTGGCAAGCTACCCGTGTCGTATTTGATATGCCAGATACCAGTAACAATTATAGACCTCATTCCATGATCTGATGGAATGGTTTGAGGCTCTTTATGTTCCTGGAGCAAGCAGGTGCCCTTGGGCTCTACTTGCATGAGACAGGTCATATGGAGATATTACTGGTGCCTGCTTGAGCAAATCGATGATGAACGGGAAGACAGTGATACAGTGATATCTACATAGACCCATTTTAATGTCCAGTATTTTTATTATGTCATATCCGAAAATACTGTATACGTTTTTCTCAGTATATAAATTAATTTTACTTAGGGATAAATGAGATTTTCTTTAAGGCTCAAATGGCTGACTGGTTTTCAGTATACCAAAGAGATAGATTATTTTGCTGGCTTCACCTTCCTCTTCTACAATTTTGATGCACTGAACCTATTGTCTTCTTGTGGGCCATATGCCAAGGAATACTAACTGCTCTTCATTTCTAGGAACAAAAGAGCATGAGTTAAGTGAAAATATAGTAAGTCATGAGCTAGAAAAAGAGCCAATGTATATGGGCAGCTAAAAGATCTGCACCAGCTAAAGGATGCTTTTATACATCAATAGCATGTTTCTGACAACTTGAGGACCCAAGGACTCATTCATTATTCAATTCCTCATAACCCATCCACAGCACATTTCCCTCACACATGATGTTACCCTTGCAACCACATAACATTACATAAAAGTGTGATGGAGGGTGAGTATTAGAAAACAAACAAGAAAAAGATGAAAGTTAAACCAGAAAGGCTTGAGCAAGGAATTATAGAGGCTCCTCTTCTACAATTTCCAAATATAATCGCTTGGAAGGTGGGATTTTTCTCCAGCTGAACTGCTAGCAGCCATGAAAAATTGAAATTGAAGTTGTATGAAGTGTGAATCACTGACAGATGTGCTGGAATCAGTCCGTGCTCAGTGTCACAGCTGTAAGTGCAGAGAATAACTCAATCTATAGAGCAGAAATAACTCAATCTATAGCCACTGCTTTCGAGAAGATTCCACAAGCTGCTGTATAAACAAGGCCTACTGGAATTACACCCGTGACTTTCCAATTCAATAGCTGTTTTATTACAGAAAGCTGTTTAGAGAGAACTAAAATCTCTAAAGAACCTCAGAGCACCATGGTGTTCCCCCTTGGAGAGCTGGTGGCTTTTAAAGGCTAATTTGATTATGTACCACCATTAATGGTGAAATGGGAAAGTTTCTAAACACTGTCAATAACAAAATCATTTCTGTCTATCTCCCAAGCTTGCAGGAAACACCTCCTGTGTCCTATTAAAAATTCTTTCATTCTAGGCACTGTGTTTTGCAATATTGATAGTGGCAGGATTTCATGCAAAAAAATAAAAACATTTCAACATCATGCCCTGCACCAGAATGTTACCTTCCCTCCACTGTGGCCAGTGTATCCCCACTGTCCTATTTTCCTAACTCCCCATGGTGATATGCTTCCTATTGAAGACCAATGATCAGTTTCTGTTGCTTTTGAGTATTTGTTCTTTAATGTTTTATTATATATCACATCTGAGGGAGACTCATTCTTTATTTGTCCTGCCCCTCTTACAAAATTTTTCCTCATGATACTCTCTAGATCCACTGATGTAGCCACAAATTGCATGATTTCATCCTTTCTTATGTTTAAATAATTGCACTGTGTATATGTACTACAGTTTCCTTATCCAGTTATCCTTTCTTGGTTATCTGGCTGTTTCCAGATTTTGGTTATTGTGAATAATGCTGCAATGAGCACAGGAGTGCAGTGTCTTTTCTAAAGTGTTTTTAGAACTTTAGGGTAATTGTCAATAAGTGGAATTGGGAATAAGTCATATGGGAGATCAATACTTAGTTTTTTGACACTTTTCTGTATTGTTTTCCAAGAATGTTGTAACAATCAACATTCTCATCAGCACTAGCTGATGGTTCCTATTTCCCACATCCCTGCCAATATTGGTTGTTTTTTAATCTTTGTGATGTGCGCCAGTTTCACTGGTGTGGGGCGATAGCTCACTGAGTTTTGATTTGTGTTTCACTAATTTAAAGGCTAATCACTCTGAAGGTTTGTGTGCTGAGTGACATGCCGAAGCCACAATTAAACTATTAGAGAATGAAAGCCACCTTATTCACCTGATTTCTTGTCCCCGTCATTGTGGGTTTTCCAGGACATATAATCTGACAAGAAGGCCAGAAACATGAGCATGTTTTGAGCTGTAAAGAAGATGTGCTGAAACAATGTCAGACTGTATGTGGAACAGACAGGAAACGTGCTAGAGACTGAACAGGCAGGTTCTGAAGTGATAAAATCTAGATATAAACTGAAAGATCTTATTCTTGGGCCAATCCAATCATCTTCTCAGCTCACAGATCCCATGTTTAAGAACAGGAATAGGATATATCTGTCATAAAGGGAGTTAATGGAATAAATATGTACTAAAGATGATTATGCACATCTACTAAATAGGGAAGTATTACTTCTCATCAAAGTCATTATGAAAATGTTTAAGAACCTGTGATTTTTCCTTTCTGTCTTGGAACTATGCACAGCCAGAAAATTCTATAGAGAAATGTACTTTTATGACTATGCAGGGCTAATGCATCGTAGTGTCTATCACTGTGTAACAGCTGCAGATAAGAGGACCTAAGAATTGGCATTTTACAAAGAACACATGAATTTATTCTAGTGAAATTATTTTTTAACATTTTTTGTTTTGCTTTTTGGGTCACACCCAGCGATGCTCAGGGGTTACTCCTGGCTCTGCACTCAGCAACCACCCCTGGCAGTGCTCGGGGGACCATATGGGATGCCGGGATCTAACCTGGGCCGGCATGGGCCGGCCGCGTGCAAGGCAAACGCCCTACCCGCTGCACTATTGCCCCGGCCCCTATTTTTTTAACTTTTTAAGAAGGCATACTTCCTTTGGATTAACACTTATGCTATATGAATCTACTTTCATTCCATTGAATTCTTTGTTTCCACTATTTTTTTATCTTGTTTTCTGACTTCTGGGTCCCCACTTTCTCATCTTTCTATTCTGCTTTTGAGCTTGCTGGTGTGACCACTGGTCAGTATACATGGAGTTGAATCTATGATTGGGGCAATGGGGTAATATAAGTTAAAAACATGGGTGCCAGGAAACCAAACATTGTATTTTCTAGCTATTTCACATGTATTTTAGTTGAGTTGATAATCATCAATTGTAATCAAAAGCTAAACAGTTTCCTTTACAATGCAAGGAGTGGAAGCAGGTTTTAGGTTAAAAAAATTTTTTTTTGCTGCTTTTAAAATTATTTTATTATACCACCATGAGATATAAAATTACAAGATGTTCATGTTTGGGTTTCAGTCTTAACCCCAAAAAATCTCCTAGAGAGTAACCAAGTGGGAATCTCAATGGGTTCATCTAATCCTCCCATTGGTATTCAGTGTCCATCTTTGCATACATCCTGAAAAAAAAGAACCTTTTCTTTAATAAATTTATTTTATGGAATCACCATGTGATACAGTTAGAAGGCTGCTCACAACTGGGTTTCAGTCACACAATGTTCCAACACCCATCCCCTCCACCGGTGCACGTTTCCCACCACCAATTTGCCCCTTTCCCCTCCTGCATCATCCCCATCCCCAGACCTGCCGGCCTGTCTCTATGGCAGGCACCTTCTTTCTTTCTCCCTCATTCTCTCTTTCCCATTGGGCATTATGGAAGAACCATGCTTTTAATCTGTGTCTTGTTTGCTCTTCTGAGATCCCTGTGAATACAGATAGCAAAATGAAATGTATCATTCTTGCTTTCAATATGAAATGAACTTGAAAGATTCTAAGGGAGTGTTAAGTTATTCTATAATCTAGAGCCTCCTAAATGTACACTAGTGACCTGCGAGGGGGCCATGGTTCTTTGGGATGCCCATTTATATGTTTAGTAAATGGTCTTAAAGGTTTATATTGATGTTCAAATCTTCCCTTCTTCTTGGTCAGGGTACTTAACCTTCTTTGTGCTTGATTCCTTTAGGGCTAAGCCAAATGTAAGAGGCTAGGGCTGAGTGTATTGGTAATCCCATACTACCACTCTTCTGGTGAAATCTAGTGGATTGAGCAAAAACACATACTTTCCAAAAATTTGTTTTAAGTATTTTACTATGCCACCATGAGATATGAAATTACAAAGATGTTCATGTTTGGATTTCGGTCATACAGTGTTCCAGCACCCATCCCTCCACCAGTGTCCATTTCCCACCACCAATGTCCCGATTCTCTCCCCCATCCCCTAGACTGCCTCTGTGGTAGGTTTTTATCTCTTTTCTCTCTTTCTGTCTCTCTCTCTCTATCTCTCTCTTTCTCTCTTCCTTCTCTTATACATTGTGGATTACAATATATACATTGAGAGGTTTTGTGTGTATCCCTTTGACTATATTCAATACTCAGTTCTGGCTGGTATTATCATTTTCAAAGATTATTAGCACACTGTTCTTCTCTGTCTTATCTAACTCTGACTCCCACATGTTACACATACTTATTTTTATCTACCACTGGATTTATGCAAATACATATGTGTACCTGTGTTACCAGCGAGATTCCCAGGTGATTTATATGCAGTGGGGAGGAGAGAGGCCGCAACTGAAAGAAGGAAACTTGTTGCTTTCTCTCGAGCCACCTCTGTTCATCTGAGAAACACCTGAGGAAGTCTAGGACTGAATAAGTTTGTGATGAGCGCCAACTTTATGTTTTGTCTGTCCTACAAGGCATTGTCAACTGCATTTGACATGCACCTCTTCTGTGCAACATGGGAGTTGATCCCTACTTCTCAATATCTCAGAGAGGTAGGGATTAAGACTGGAGTGCGTGAGGACTTGCTCTTTGCAGGAAAATAAAGTCAGTTCTAGATCTTTCCCAGACCTTTGGGTCTGTCACTTTGCCCTTGCAAGGCAAGCAGTGAAGAATAACCAGTTTATTGGGGGATAAGGGAAGATGGGGAGAGAGATAAGGTAAGACACATGCTCCAGAGAACATGGGCTTCCCCAGAATAGTGACGGCCTGTACACACCTCAAGAGAGGTGACACATGTGCTCAGGCACTGTGTACCCATGTGCTCAGGCAGCATCTGTGTGCTTCCTTTGTTCAAGTCTAGTTTATAGACACTTTTCCCCAACTGCCCAGTCCATTGCCAGGATGGTTGCCAGGGTAGTTTGTGGCAACTGATGGACTTCTTTTGATATTCTTCACTTGGTCATTGTTGCAGTGCTGAGAGTCTCTGCTCCCCGGGACAGTGGCCACCTCTCCTCTCAGGAAGCCTCCTTCTCCTGGCCTGGAATTCTGCATCTCAATAGCCCAGAATGGCTTTCCAGGCTCCTGAGATGGGTCTTTTGTGTCAAAGATCTCAATACCTTCAGGCTGGTTCAGATTTCAGATATAGTTTTCCCCCAAAATACACATTTCCAGGGATCCATATCTTCTTGCACGCAACTTTATATTTGGAATATAATTGAGTAACATTTTGAGTTATATCAATCATAGTTCCATAGAAGATATATGACAAGTCTAGGCTATAGATGATGGATGAAGAGAGTGTGAGAGAGATGATTTAAAGTTGAAACCCTTATATAGATACTGACATCAAAGCCAACTAACCATCACCCGCCCTAGGTAAAACATGTATGTGCATTTGTATTGACTCTCCAAGGAAATTCTACAAGGTAGGAAATAAAATCATTTCACAGGAAAGAAAATACTGATTCTGTGACCTGAGCTAATTATATGATTACACCGAAGGTAGGGAATTAGGATTTGTCCTTTGCCTACTTCGTTCTACAAGCTATTTTCCATATAACTCTCAGGGTAGTGTAGCTTTTCTTCCCCCTCCCCATACTTATATTCTCTATGCGTGGAATTGGAGGTCTTTCAGGAAATATCATGCATATATCTGATTAACTCCAAGTATATTATCAAGCCACACATGAGGTATTTTGAGTTAGCCATTGTTTTGCACTTCTCTGTTTAAATTCACTATTATGGAACAATCCTTACCGGCAAATTTTAGTCACTGGAGCTTTACTCTGACTTAATATCTCACAGGGTAGATGAGAGACTTTCAAATATTTCACCATACATACTTGGAAATAGTGTTTTATCAAGGCCAGATTCTGAACCCTAGTACTTGCTTGCATTGGAAAATTGTAATATTGAGTTGCCTTGCCCTTCAAAGGATCGCCCTTCCAGAACTATCGTGATCCAAGTCTCTGTTTCACTTTGATTTTAATATTTCCAAATCCAGTTGGATTTTGCTCAATGCAACTATAACAGAATATCTATCTTTCTATGCACAAAGGTACAGATTAAACAATTATCCAATCACACACACCATTACCCCTTTTGAGGTTCACAGATTGCTCCCTAACCCTTCAGACCATTCATCAAAAATTTCCACACTCCTGTAGGCAAAAAATCAAAGATTTTTTGTGCGAGGAAAGTTAAGATCTTTTCTTGATAGAAAGCCAAGCAAACCAAGTTGGCTGATTAATTTTCCGAAGATAAAAATGTCCATATGATTACTTTTACCAATCTATATAATGCAAATGAAGGATTTCCATGTTTGTTTAAATCAAAGTATTTATTCATTAGTGAACAAACAGGCAATCTTTTTCTTATACTATATGAGACGATGTGTATATACTGTGAACTTGTAATTAGCTCATATCCTGAGCCCATCTTTCTTCCTATTTGAATGGAAGACAGTATGTCTAACGCCAATCAGCATTGTCACCTTTGACCTTCATCCAGCCAAGATTGGTTTCAGAGAATAGGACAACACACATAAGGAGACAAGCACACACCTGGGCCAAACAAGCGTGATATCCTGGGGTAGCCCTTCTTGAGCTCACAGACTGGCCATTGATTCAATGCAAATGGCTTCCCCAACATGTGAACCACTATTTTAGTTGACAGATTACATCAATATGTAATAGGAACTGGAGAATCAGAGGCTGAGGTATTTTACCTAGCTAATAAGCAGGGACCCTTAGAAGTAAATAGTCCTCACAACTTTCTATTCTATTTTTTCCCATGTTGTCTCCACAGGTTAAAAGAAAAACTTAAAAAATCTTATTCCACCTGGTGCACATTTGTAGTCAGCAGCTATTCATACACAATAGATATATTCTATTCTTTCCCACTATTCTGTTCTTTCCTAGGTGCACATTTGCAAACCCTTTGCATTATAATACCTAAATTATTTTATCTAGAGGTATATTCCATCCTTGGGAGTTTTGCTGGAAGAAGGGATTTGAAAGTTCCACAATAATATAGATACAACACAAAACTCATGTGTATACAAGAAACACATGCATGCACACATTATATTCACCAGGAAAATAAACATGCTGGAAGTGTATTGCCTTCTAAGGAAGACATACTATTTAATGCACATTATTTTTTAACTTCTCCTAGTAGGTCCTGGAGTAGTCTACTTATCAAAAGTGAATTACTCTGTTCCTCAGTGCAGAGCCAGGAGAAACCCCTGAGCATTGCCGGGTGTGACCCAAAAAGCAAAAAAAAAAGTGAATTACTCTGGATGTCCTGTGCAAATGGCCCTCTAAGATTCCTTCCTTCTCTAATCATTCAACTAACCACTTTCCCTGGTATTATCTTGTAGGACACAGACATACACCCTCTTTCCCTGAATCTGTTTTCTAGACTATTCTGAAGTACCGTCTCTATTTTTCTAAATATATTTTCTCCTCTAAGAAATAGTGACTTTCTCAACAAGAACCCCCACACCATGAGGGCCACCATTTTCAACATCTGGACTCCACAGCTCGTCAGAGCTCCACTCAGCAGAAGAGCTGATCACAAGCACCGCTCCTCAGAGTCCCACCCTACAGCAGTCTATTTCAAGCCCAAGTATGTCTGACAGAGGCTCAGATACACGGAATAGAGCTGCTACCAGCTCTCCCTGTACCCAGCTGTTCATGAGGCACCCAGGAGGGTAGGTGGGTTCTAGCCCTGGCCCATCATCCCATCAGAGCCTCGCACTCAATAAAGTGTACAAGATGAGAGGCTACTACAAGAGTATCCCACCCGCATGGCAGAGCCTGGCAAGTCACCCGTGTTGTATTTGATATGCCAAAACCAGTAACAATTATAGACCTCATTCCCATGAAGGAATGGTTTGAGGCTCTTCATGTTCCTGGAGTGAGCAGATGCCCTTGGGCTACACTAGCATGTGTGATAGACGTATGGAGATGTTACTGGTTCCTGCTCGAGCAAATTGATGAACAACAGGAAGACAAGTGATTCAAGACAAGAGATGACACAGACATAAACCCCTCTTTCCCTGAATTTTCTTTCTAGAATATTCTGAAGTACCTTTCCCTTTTCTCCTGAATATAATTTCTCCTCTAAGAAATGATGAGTTTCTCAACAAGAAGGGAAACACTTATCCTTTCACGTGCATCCTTTGTGTTCACAACATACATCTCATGACTCATAGAATTAGTGGCTCTCCGTTTCTGTAAGAGTTCTTTATTCTTATAAACTAGGGGAGATGAGTAAACATGAAAAATTCATGTAAATGCTGTAAATCCAAGGTCAAGCACTTAGTTAGCACAGGTCCTGAGAACAAACAACCACCAAGTCTACCCGCATGAAAATCTCCAGATCATCCTATACTGAAAAATTGAAAGGCCATTGAGATCAAAAGGATAATAAAGCCAAATTGTTACTGCAAAAAAAAAATGTTCTGCTACAATAATGTTGTCCAATTTATTAAGGAAAAAATTGAGGCTTTCTTTTTTTTTAATTGAGGCTTTCTGGGCCCTGGTTTTCAATAATTGAAATCCACTTGTGACATCCATCCATGGGAAGAATTGTTAAAAGCTTCCATCTAAAAATGAAGCCAGGGAAGAAAATTGGTATCTGTGTGAAAATAAATATCATGAGCGTTTCTCTCCTGTCCAGGAAAATCAGGGTGGCATAACAGTAAGCTGTGATTCAGAGCCACTGGCCTCTCCTCCAACTCTGAAGAGAAAATTGAGGGCCGGAGTGATAGCGCAGCGGTTAGGCATTTGCCTTGCATGCTGCCGACACGGGTTCGATCCCCGACATCTCATATGGTCCCCAACGCCGTGCCAAGAATAATTTCTGAGCACAGAGCCAGGAGTAACCCCTGAACATCGCTGGGTGAGACCAAAAGAAATCATAAAGAGAACACTGGAACTAGGGATTTCTCAGCAAAGAATTAGCAGGACTGGCTGCTGTCTCTAGCGAGTCCTATCAAGAATTAATTTTCATCCAGAACTCCTCTAATTGGCACAACATATGCCAGCCATGTTTCGCAACAAATAAAGAGTCGATAGCCACTGCCATGTACGCATATGCTCTGTTGCTCTGTGCTTGTGTTCCCAGTAGGGAGAGAAAGCAGCGAGATTCTCCATTGGATATTCTCCTTGCTGGAATGGGAAGCGGAATTAATAGGAAAAGTCAAGTGCTCATTGAAAGGAATGAACTGTGAAGTGGCCTGATTTTCTGCCAAAGCATGCAAGCACCAGAACAAAACACCAATCGCCAGGTTAGACACAAAGATTGCTTCTTGCACATAGCTGACTGGCAGAGTGTGGACGACTGATGCATTAGCCAAGCCGTGGCTTAGAGGAGTGAAAAGAGCTTGTGGAGCATTGCTAGGTTCTGCTGCACAGTCACCAATAAAGGATTTTAGACTTGCTCTTTCAGCCCGAGTTCCTCCCTTGAACACGTATCACTGCCTCTCTGACTCGGCTTGCTTGCTCCTTCAAACCCTGGTTCTTCTACCTTGAACACGTATCTCTGTCTCTTTGCTTGCTTGCTTGCTTGCTCCTTCAAGCTTGTATTCTCTCTTGAACATGTATTCCTGTCCTTTTCTCTATCTCTCTCTCTCTCTCTCTCACATACACACATTATTTCATAAAATAGGCTCAATCTCTACTCCAGTCCACAGGGATGAACTCATAATAAACTTTTCATGTTGCAAACAGCCTTGTGGGGAAAAATGACACCAGGAAAGTTGCAGGGAAGTTAGCAAGAGATGTCTGGCAGCATCACCGTGTTTCTGATTATTAGATTACAGAGACTTGATCTTAGGTGATAGGACAGACCCTGTTTGAAATGATATTACAAATCCAAGATGTTCTTTTCCTTTGGAGAATCTATTCATAAGAGAACTCAGCTCTCCAACTATCTTTACTTATTTTCCCCTCTCTTATGAATTGCCCCCCATTAGAATCAAGGGCATTTGAACCAATATGTTGGAGTCATATATTTAGGAGACATTTGGCCTCAGCAAGCTTTGCATCAGGACGAGCTTTGTGGCACGGTTTGTATATTTACCCCAGTAAGTTCCCAAATGTCAACTGTGGTTCCTAGCTTCAAATTTTCTTAATGCCAACATCAAATAGCTGCTACCAGCATCCCAGCCAAATCCCACCTCTCGGCACATTTGACACAGGACTCTGATGCAATATAATGTTTGTATCCTATGGTTGACATGTAGAGTTTACTGAAAATGGAGTTTGTTAATACATAGTAGGTATTGGAGAGGAAGGGAAAACAAGGAGTAAGGAAGGAAGGAAGGAAGGAAAGAAGGAAGGAAGGAAAGAAGGAAGGAAAGAAGGAAGGAAGAAAGGAAGGGAGGAAGGAAGGATGGAAGGAAAGAAGGGAAGGAGGAAGGGAGGGAGGGAGGGAGGGAGGGAGAAAGGAATGACTCCAAATAGCCAGTGTATACATTATACTAAAGTACTCATGTTTTAATTTCTCATACATAGTTTAGTTCTCCTTTTACTTAAGTCTTCTACCCTTATTCCTCACTGCCTACTAAATATCATTATTAAAAAATAATATTGTAATTCTTATCACTAAAGCAATTCTTACTAATACCTCTATATTGAGAGACTCACAGACATGGGGCAGAGATGCTACCGGCTCTCCCTGTGCCTAGCCGATCGATCACGAGGTGCCCGGGAGGGATAGCAGGTTCTAGCTCTGGCCCACCACCCCAGCAGAGCCTCGCAAGAAGCCAGACGACCTCCCACTCCATGAGGGCTGACGTTTTCCACATCTGGACTCCCCTCTCATTAGAACTCCAGCCAGCAGAAGAGTTGATCACAGTCTGACTCAACACTGACCCACCCTACAGCAGTCTTTTTTCAAGTCCGGCCCAGGTATGCTGATCCAGAGACTCACTGACATGGGTAAGAGCTGCTACCAGCTCTCCCCTTACCTAGCGATCAATCACAAGGCACCAGGGATGGATGGCGGGTGCTAGCCCTGGCCCGCCACCCCAGCAGAGCCTCGCAAGAAGCCAGACAACCCTCCACTCCATGAGGGCCACCATTTTCCACATCTGGACTCCCCTCTCATCAGAGCTCCACCCAGGAGAAGAGCTGATCACAAGCCTGGTTCATCAATAAATGCTGGAGATCAGAAGTGACTACAAGAGGTGACTACAAGAGTATGCCACCCGCACGGCAGAGCCTGGCAAGCCACCCAAATATTTGTCATATTTGATATGCCAAATATCAGTAACAATTATAGTCCTCATTCCCATGACCTGATGGAATGCTTTGAGGCTCTTTATGTTCCTGGAGCAAGCAGATGTCCTTGGGCTCTACAAGCATGAGACAGGACATATGGAGATGTTACTGGCCCCTGCTCAAGCATATTGATGATGAATGGTAGACAGTGATACAGTGATACAAGTGATACCTCTATATTATCACTACCACTAATAAATATAAAATATTTTAACAAATATTTAAATATCCTGGCTCCCAGGAGGGATGGCGGGTTCTAGCCATGGCCCGCCACCCCAGCAGAGCTTGCAACAAGCCAGACAAACCTCCACTCCATGAGGGCCTCCATTTTCCACATCCGGACTTGCCCCTCATCAGAATTCCACCCAGCAGACAAGCCTATCACAGCCTGGCTCATCGAGATCCACCCTGCAGCAGACTTTTTAAAATCTGGCCCAGGTATGCTGATCCAGAGACTCATAGACATGGGGCAGAGCTGCTACTGGCTCTTCCTGTGCCCAGCCACTCACGAGGTGCCAGGGAGGGATGGCGGGTTCTAGCCCTGGCCCGTCACCACAGCAGAGCCTCGCAACAAGCTAGACAAACATCCACTCCATGAGGGCTTCCATTTTCCACATCCGGACTTCCCCTCATCAGAACTCCACCAAGCAGACCAGCCTATCACAGCCCAGCTAATCGAGATCCACCCTGCAGCAGTCTTTTTTTAAATCCGACCCAGGTATGCTGGTTCAGAGGCTCACAGACATGGGGCAGAGTTGTTACTTGCTCTCCCTGTGCTCAGCCGCCCACAAGGCGCTCGGGAGGGATGGCAGGGTCTAGCCCTGGCCCGCCACCCCAGCAGAGCCTCGCAACAAGTCAGACGAAGCCCCACTCCATGAGGGCCTCCATTTACTACATCCGGACTTCCCCCCGTCAGAACTCTACCTAGCAGACCAGCCTATCACTGCCCAGCTTGCGCAGCCTCTTGCAGTCGGGTGGTTCATCAATAAATCCTGGATTTAGAGATGACTACAAGAGTATGCTACCTTGCCAGGTAGAGCCTTGCAAGCTACCCGTGTCATATTTGATATGCCAAATACCAGTAACAATTATAGACCTCATTCCCATGACCTGATGAATGGTTTGAGGCTCTTTATGTTCCCCGGAGCAAGCAGGTGCCCTTGGGCTCTACTTGCATGAGACAGGACATATGGAGATGTTACCGGTGCGCTCTCAAGCAAATCAATGATGAACGGGAAGACAGTGATTTTAACAATTAGTAAATATAATAAATAGGTCACAATTTAGAGTACATTATTTGGCAGGTAAAAATTGGCCCTTTTGGGGAAATATTTTACATTCTTATTTAGTCATCCTTATGGTTTAAGTATTCTTATATAAAGAATTGAGATCATATATGCTAAATCCACGGTGCAGAGCTGCTACTGGTTCTCCCTGTGCCCAGCTGATCATGAGGTGCCCAGGAGGGAAGATAAGTTCCAGCCCTGGCCTGCCATCCAGCAGAGCCTCACAAGAAGCCAGAGGAACCCCCACACCATGAGGGCCGCCATTTCCAACATGCGACTCCACAGCTTATCAGAGCTCCACCCAGCAGAAAAGCTGATCTTTCCCTTTGGCCACACCATTCATCAATAAATGCACGAGATGAAAGGCTACTACGAGAGTATCCCCCCAACTCGACAGAGCCTGGCAACCTACCCATGTTGTATTTGATATGCCGAAACTAGTAACAATTATAGACCTCCATTCCCATGACCTGAAGGAACGGTTTGAGACTCTTCATGTTCCTGGAGGAAGAAGATGCCCTTTGGGCTACACTAGCATGTGACAGGACATGTTTCTGGTGCCCACTTGAGCAAATCGATGAACGGGAAGACAAGTGATACAAGTGATATGCTCAATACATATACACACTCACACAGAGGTTATAACATTCCTCCCCGTCCCCCTAGAGATTTCCAAGGGAACATACTTTCTCTACAGATTTTCACAGATTACGCCTTCTTGGGGGACTCTTCACTGCAATGTCCTGATGTGGTCGCCAAAATGATGCAGGTGGGCCTCACAGGTGGCTTATGTGAGGCCATAAGGAGAGAGAGATGGTCGCTTTCTCCCCCAGCCTCCTCTGCCGCCGGGACCCGCTGGGCAGGCTTAGGAATGATAAAGTCTGTGATGAACCCCTGCACAGCGTGGCCATCAAGCCACACCTGATGTCTGCTTGATCTCTAGGCACGGGAGCTGATCCCCACCACCTGAGGTTTCTTGGGGAGTCACAGACTCAGGCTGGAGCGAGGAATTGCTCTTTGAAGGCAAGGAAAGTCAGTCCTAGGCCTGACACAGAGTTTCCTCAGTTCTTGTATTCCTCTCAGAAAGAGAATTTTCAGGAGTCGATGAGCAGTAAAGTTTTACAGATTTTATTAAGGAGGTTTTAGGAAAGGGAAGGAGGAAAAGTAAGAGAGAGAGTACACATCTCAAGAGGGGAGATGTGGGCAACACACATGCTCAGGCACCACATGTGCTCGGCTACATGTGCTCAGGCAGCATGTGTGTAAATAATGGAATGAAATCTATATGCATACAAATAAAATTGCAGTTAGAAATGATGTTTTTTCTGCCTTTAAATTGTTCTTCCCTGGGCCAGAGCGATAGCCCAGCAGGTAGGGCGTTTGCCTTTTACGCAGCCAGCCCATGCTGGCCGGGTTCGATCCCTGGCATCCCATATGGTCCCACGAGCACCGCCAGAAGTAATTCCTGAGTGCAGAGCCAGGAGAAACCCCTGAGCATTGCCGGGTGTGACCCAAAAAGCAAAAAAAAAAGTTGTTCTTCCCTCCAAAATATATTAATTGTTGCTTCTCCATCTGTTCCTCCTCCTCCTCCTTCTCCTCCTCCTCCTCCTCCTCCTCTTTTCTTCTTCTTCTTCTTCTTCTTTCTCCTCCTCCTCTCTCTCCTCCTCCTCCTCCGTCTCCATCTCCGTCTTCATCTTAGTCTTCTCGGTCTTCATCTTCATCTTCTTATTCTCCTTTTACCTTCCCTTCCCTTTTCCCTTCTCCTTTTTTTCTTCTTCTTCCCACCTATTACAGAAACAAATCCTCCAGGATCAGGTGTTGCATTCTAATCTGTATTAAGATGTAAGTGACTTTCCTGTCCCCCCAAATACCAAATGCCACAAAGAGATCATAAAGAAAGGAAGAGAGTCAGCTAGAAAGCACAGAATGGGCCACCTCATCACATTGTCAGCTCTGACAAGACTATAAAAGAGGCAGCATGTATCCAAACAAGTAGGAATCCCCTTAAAAATAACATCCCCACAGGAGTTAACAGCCCTAGTTCTGGTTCCTCAATTCATTTTACCAAAGGTCATACTGAAGCCAAGGCACACTTGGAAGTGTGCATAAGACTAAATCTGATCAGTGTTAGAGCTGATTCTCCCTCCCACCTTCCTTCTTGAAAGCTTTCCATCATGGAGGCATCTGACTCTATATGTTTGACTGTATTTATTCCCATAAAGCAAGTAAACTTGTTTAATAACCTCTAAGATATGCAACTTATTTAATTAGATATCTAAGTAGAACTATAGGTCCGAGAGATAGGACAGTGTTCATAGCATTGGCCTCACACACAGCTGACCCCAATTCCACCCTCACTACCACATACAGTCCCTGAACACTGTCAGGAGTGATTCCTGAGCACTGGTTGGTATGGCCTCACCCCCCCACTCCAAACCAAAAAAACAAACAGACAAAAAAGACTTTCTTTCCCAGGCATACAGCAAGAAGGACAGAAATAAATCACTATTTTTTAATGAAAAAGTTCCCTGAGAGGACCACTCAGCTTAAGTATGTGCTTAGTAATTATTAATATTATCAACATTCTGATATTCCTGGCTTTCTGAAGCTAAGACATAGCAGAAGTGGCTTCATCACTTTGATCACAGGCTTTGATCTCAAAGAGGGCTTTTGTAGTTCCCAAAGAAAGACTGATACTGGGAAAGTTGGTGCACTTTGCCCTGAAGAAGAAACAGGATTTCTTTCTGTTAGGAGCAGTTCTCGGGCTCTCAGAACCAATGGTTTAAATTTTCTTGACCTTGGATATTGGTTTCATTCTATATATACATATATACATACATACATATATACATATACATATATAATGCAAATAAATGCAGTCATTCTATATCTGTCTTTTTCCTTCTGGCTAATTTCACTCAACATAATCCTCTCCATGTCCATTCATTATAGGCAAATTTCATAACATCATTTTTCCTAATAGCTGCATAGTATTCCATTGTGTAGCTGTACCAAAGCTTCTTTATCCAGTCATCAGTTCTCGGGCACTCTGGTTGTTTCTAGATTCTGGCTATTGTGAATAGTGCTGCTATGAAAATAAAAGTGTAGATGGTGTTTCTGTTGTGTGTTTTTGGCTTCCCACGGTATATTCCCAGGAGTGGTATGGCTGGGTCAAATGGGAGCTCAATTTCTAGCCCTCCATTTCCTCCTGACCATTCCAGGTAACTTTCATAAGATGTAAAGTGTGTCCATTGCTGAACAGTCCTATTTGCTTATCACTGCCCCATCCACAACTAGGAAAGAACAGTTGTTTCTTCTGGTCACTTCAGACTTTCTCATTCGTAGCAAACCTTGAAATCTGTTAGACCCAGAACTTGCAGTCTTATCTGATTTAGAAATTTGGATTTTATAACAACATAATTCTCTTTATTTAAACCACAAGTACATATAATGTGTTACCTCTGAGAATTTTGGTTGGTAAAAATCACTAAATGTACAACTTTTTCACAGAGCTCCTCAAGTTTCTTATGTCTTGCCAAAATTATGAAAATGAAAGTTTTCCATCATGAGGGTTATTTTTACAGTTTGGAAACTTAGGAAATAATATTTCCTTAAGCTTCTCAGAAGTTCTCAAAGTCTGAGAACAATCGTTCCTAAGGATAAAGGTCTATTGTTACTGGTATTTGGCATATCAAATACTACACGGGTAGCATGCCAGGCTCTGCAAGCTATAGACCCCATTCCCATGACCTGATGGAATGGTTTTAGGCTCTTTAGGTTCCTGGAGCTAGCAGATGCCCTTGGGCTACACTAGCTGTGCCAGGACGTATGGGGATGTTACTGGTGCCCGCTCAAGCAAATCGATGATCAACGGGAAGACAAGTGATACAAGTGACCAGGATAAAGGTGCCTGAGGTAGGCCATCCTGATGCAAGGGTGGCAGTGCCTGGAGGTGCCAAGTCTACCCACACGAGGTTCCCTCTTACGTAATCACTTTGTTTCCCTTGATAAGTTTTGCAAGGCTGATCATCTTCAAATGAATTTGGAGAAGAGAAGGTAGAGAATGCCTCTCTTAAAGCTGCATAGCCTGGGCCGGAGCGATAGCCCAGCAGGTAGGGCGTTTGCCTTGCATGCGGCCAGCCTGTCCTGGCCCAGGTTCGATCCCCGGCATCCCATATGGTCCCCGAGCACTGCCAGGAGTAATTCCTGAGTGCAGAGCCAGGAGTAACCCCTGAGCATTGCCGGGTGTGACCCAAAAAGCAAAAAAAAAAAAAAAAAAAAAAGCTGCATAGCCTGTTTGAAACACAGTGAAGGAAAGTAAATTATACTTTTCTCAGTATGAAGGAGAAAACATATGTCAGTACACCCAAGTGAAACCAATAAAGTGTGATCCAAGATATCTGATCTTCCTGCTTTTTTCAGAGTAAGTGGTAACCGAGACTCAGAAAGGTGATGTTGTTGACATGGTCCACTTCATTTTGCTGTTTAAAAAGTATGGGATTGAGCATGTTTAATACTCATGGAGATGTGTTGGTGGAAATTACAGAGTTGGAGTAGTGGATACGGTATTAGTCTTGCATTTGGCCGACCCAGGTTCAACCATGTATTCCATATGGTCCCCTGAGCATCACCAGGAGTAATTTCTAAGTTCAGAGCCAGGAGTAACCCCTGATCATCACCAGACTCAAAAAGTAAAACTAACTAAACAAATAAGCAAAATGAAAATAAAATACGGTTAACACACTGGCAATGAGACAATGAGTCTTGGAGTATTTTCTCTGAGAGCTTCAGAAATCGTTGTCTATAATCTCTGTTCATATTTTCAGTTCTTTCTCCCATAAACGCACCATGCACTTCTTCTTTCTCTGTAGCTCAGGGCCTGGCTGACTAATGTTGACTCAGGAAAAATGTAAGATCTTAATAAAAAATTTGTTTGCTGATCATATAACAGAACACCACAAAAAGGTGGGTTATTAGTTAATTTGAAAAAGCTACATGCGCCCAAGTTAAAAGAGTTACTTTCCCCGCTGACTAGGATGATTATTAAATAACAACAATGCACACCAGAGTTGTTCTTAGAATTCTCAGTTCTGCCTGGGGTTGGAGAGCTAGTACAGGAGCACTTGTACTGCATGCAGCCAGTTCGTATTTCATTCAGCCGACTTCACACCGAACTGCCAACCCAACTGGTCTAACCTTGCTATGAGTTAATTCTAGGCCCCTGACCACTGCTAGAACTATCCTCTCAATATACAAAGTGACTTTGATGAGTTTACTGTGTTTAAAGTATTGCAAAAGGACTAACAGAAATAACTCAGACACATATAAATATTGGCACATGTTGTATCATTTGTCACTTGTATCACTTGTCTTCCCATTGTTCATCGATTTGCTTGAGTGGGTGCCAGTAATGTCTACATTCCTTGGGAATGAGGCCCATTATTGTTAGTGTTTTTGGCATATTGAATACACCCTGGGTAGCTTGCCAGGCTCCATGGCTCTGGGTTCATCCCAGGGGACCCAGGCTTTTCTCTGTCAGACCATCAGCCATCCAGGGTCCAAGGAGCAGAGCCCTGGGTGTAGACAAGCCTGTTTCCTGTCTGCCACTTATAGACACAGCCAGGTACTGCAACCACACCTGCAACACCTCAAGGGGCACAATGTCACATCCATAAAAATGCAGATTATATTGCAATAATAATGAAAATGACTGAAAAAATAGATAGATAGATAGATAGATAATAAATAAATAAATACCTTAACTCTGAAGTAGCTTAAGACTGGCAAGAACAATAATACAGTGAGTAGGACATTTGCCTTGCACGTGGCTAACTGGAGTTCAATCCCTGCCAGCCCATCTGGTACTCCTAATCCACCAGGAATGATCCCTGAGTGCAGAGCCAAGAGCAAGCCCTGGGCACCTCTGTGTATAACCTCCCAAACTAGAAATTTTACCAAAAAAGAATAGTTTAAAATATAGCAATGCAGACCCTATAAGTAAATCTTTAAAAATATTTACTTTACACATCAGTAAGGACTAGAGAAATGCTAACAGAAAATAATATCTTTTATTATGGATTATATTGCATGGAAGTATCTTGATTTAGGAAAAAGGGATTTTTTTTCTCTATATAAAATTCACAGAAGTTACTTTGAAGATCAAAAGAATGCTTTAAATTGTGTCTCCAATTGTCACTCTCAGTTAGAAATTCACTATTTTTCATTTGCGTCTTCTTTTCTAATGTCAAGTCTCTATCCTTATGATTCAATGAGTCTCTAAAATCAATAACATGTCCTACTTCTGTTCCACCAAGTAGTTTCATTTGAACTTTTTCTCATAATAACTTTACAATTAAAACCATCAAGTAAAATCCTTATTCTCTTGAATGAGCATTTAAGGATTTCTAGAACAGCAAAACCTCAAACTATAAATATTCATATGTGCTCAAAAAGCCAGGAAGCCCACCAGTGGAAAGTCACCCCAATATGATTGTTGGTTTACCTTCTATTCTTACCAGTATTTGCTCAAGCCTTAGCTCAATCATGGCTCAATTATTTAATAGTGTCGTTGCATTTGTTCTTACCTCCTACACTGGTGTTTCTAGCATTTTAGTCTAAGGGTTTCATAAGAATACCAGAATACCTGGTGTTTAACTAAGGTTTATTAAAGGGATTATCCCCAACTTAAGGCCAGAGTGTAGCCCCTGATCCATATTCTAGAAGACAGATTTGCTATCTTAAATGATGCACAAATTGGTGCTGTTGATGATACTGTGTGCAGGAAATAGTCTAAGCATTTGAAAACATCGATTATGTACATATCTATTTTTATACAATGAAAGAACACTAAGTAGAACAATTTCACTTTTTTAATTCACTGCATAAAATTTTGTTTATCATCATGGATCAAGAGGTCTTGTCAGTGGTGGAATCTACCATGAGTGTGTGGGAGTCAGAGGCTAGGTAGGACAGGGAAGAGAACAGTGTGCTAATGATTGTTGGAAATGATTGTGCCAGCCTAGAAATGAGCATTGAACATAGGCAAAGGAATATACATGGTAGTCTCTAATTGCATATATTGCAAGTCACAGTGTGTGAGAAAAGGGAGAGAGACAGAAAGAGAGAGAGAAGGGGTCAAGAGCCTGCCATAGAGGCAGGCTGGGGTGGGGGAAGGAATTGGGGCTATTGGTGGCGGGAAATGGGCACAGGTGGAGGGATGGGTACTGGAACACTGTATGTTTGAAACTCAGACATGAACATCTTTGCAATTTTATATCTCATGGTGGTATAATTACATAAATAAATAAGAAAGAAAAAATTTTGTTTATCCAGGACCCCATTTTATTATATAATGATAGAGGACACTCAATAATGCAGGATTCAGGGATATATGCTCTAGTCAAAGTCAGAATACGTTTCAGTGAAGAAGTAGTTAGTAAATGGTCAGATAGCACTATGCAAGAATTAAAGTGGCAAACCCTCACCCATATTTTTTAGCTATGGAACTTAAGTCAAGTGTATTCATTTCTATTGGTCTCACTGTTAACCATTAGTCAACTAACTATAGTAATCTATCTTTACCCCAAGACTTAGCAACTAAATACACCATAATTGTATTATTGTGCCCCTTGAGGTGTTGCAGGTGTAGCTGCAGTGCCTGGCTGCGGCAGCAGCCGGCAGACAGGAGACAGGCTTGTCTACACCCAGGGCTCTGCCTCCTGGTCCCTGGATGGTTGATAGTCTAACATAGAAAAAGACTGGGCCCCCTTGGGTGAATGCAGAGTCACAACAGAGCCTGGCAAGCTACCCATGGTGTGTTCGATATGCCAAAAACAGTAACAATAATGGACCTCATTCTCAACAAATGGAGACGTTACTGGTGCCCGCTTCAGCAAATCGATGAACAATGGGAAGACAAGTGAATTGTATCATTGTCTTATAGTTTTTGTAAGTTTTATCTATAGATTCAATTGTAGAAGGATCTGCTTACTCATGCAAATGTATACTCAATTTATTCTCTTGAAGTTTATTGGAATTAGAACCTGTGATGTAGTAGCTAGAGACTCCTCTGATCCTTGCGATCTGGACTCTTCAGCATTCTGTTTCATTTCCTCAAAGAATACCAGTTAAGATGGCCATAAAGAAAATGTCCTAGCAAAGCATTCTGCCCTGTCTTTTGTAACATAAGGAGCAAAATCCAGGAAAGTGGCATCTCCTCAGTGTTTCTGTATTATGTTTTACAGAAGTAACTTTTTATATATTATATATCCAATTTTCAAGAGAAAAAGCATTACATAATTCTGTGAATTGCAGAAGGTGGGGATCATTTTGAACCATATTAAAATTGGACTGTCACAGAAAATGCTTAAATTTCTCTGTCAACCTTCCTTTCCTCTAATGACAAGGTCAAAATGTTCCCTATCTCATAGAATAGTTGTGAAAACCAAGCAGAATAACTAAGTGAGCATAGTACAGTTCCCACTAATTGTCAATTATCATTAATAACTACTATTTTGAATAATTAATACATTTAGATTTCTCAAAATAATATTTGAAAGTATACATAGGAGATCCCAGCTCTCTCATGCCCTACACCCTCTCCCAAAGTGTTAATAGTGAAAAACGAAAACCATTTTTATTTTCTCCCAAACCTATTTCTCCGAGTTGTTTGCAGAATTCCAGACCTCAAGTAAAATTGTAATAACCCTACAAAGAATGTTCATATACTCTTTATCAATATTCACCAACAGCTGATACATTGCCACATTTACTTTATGTTTTTCTCTCAGTACAAATATATGTGCATCTGTTCATTTGAGAGCAAGGTACAGAAATCAAAACAATTTACTCCTCACCGCTCCATGTGAAATACACAGCACTAGCAAGGAACACTGACTAAGACGAGCAGAGAGCAGAGAGAAAGAGGTACAGTCTTTTTAGTACCAAATGATGCCATCAAATCTAACAACAGCATTGGAGCACTAAGCTGTGCTGAGGGAGGCACAAATGACTGAGAACAGACCCAGGCACAGAGAGAAGTTTGGAAGTAGGAAAGGCAATAAAACAACGAGCAAATGATGATGTACTTTATTATAAACATCATAGATAAGAGCAAGTAACTTTTTGGCAGGATGTCAACTTGGATCTGGTTCATACATAAAAATAAACTCCAATTTAGTCAGATATCTATATGCAAAAAAAAACAAAAATGAACCCATACAAATACTAAAGGAAAACATGAACTGATTCCTTTATCACTTAGATTTAAGAACATCTAAAAACCTGGTAAAATTGACTACTAAATATTTTAAAACACCAGATGACAAAAGGAGAGACATTTTGTTTCAGAAATGTACGCACAAACCCATTTGTGTTCCACATGTTTACAGAATCAGAGAGTGGTGGGTTGATTCCTCAATGTCTATAGTTTCTTGTGTGCAGGCAGAGCTGGACTTTTTTTTCTCTGAGACTGTCATTAAACATGCATTGGGTGACTCCGTGATGGGTAGCATCATCCTGGTCCCAGGAGCAGATGTGTTCTTAGAGAATCCGTTCACTGTGACACCAATCCAAGCATTTAGCATCCTTAAGTATGTCCGTCAGGTTCTCCTCCTTCCTTTTCCTATTCATAGGTAATTTTGCATTTAATGCATTTCTAATAAAAACATGAGGCTCTATACTAAAGATATTCAGTGTGAATTTGGAAGTATAAGAAGATGGAAACAGATTTTTTTAAATTATATTTTAACAACAGAAATAAATTAAACTCAATTTTGTGGGATGAATGACTCCATTTCATTTAAAGAAATCTTGCATCCTAAGATTCTGCACAATTAGGTAAACTTGTCAGACTTTTCCTAACTCATTTATTTTTATTTGAGGGCATCTGGTAAGATTCTTTCCTTGACAGAACACCATGAAATTAATTTTGACATATCACAGTAAATGAGGCCATTGTACCACCTCTATGATTAAATATTCACAAACATCACCCCGAGCTTTCAAAAGAGCTCTGTTTTCTTCCGACAGCAAAGGCCTGAAAAGTGATAGCATTCCATTTCCTGGTGATAGGAAAATGCAAGAAAATATATAGGAACCCAAGAATTTGTCAAATGAAACAACAGCAATCAATTTTCTACCATTCTACCTGTGGAAACATGTAAAATCCCTAATGAGATTTTTGCACTAAAAAAGTACTGTCACATAAGCTAAAATATGACAGTTTAATACAAATGGTCATGTTCCAACAGATCATTCAACCAGCAAGCTCTGAAAACTTCTGGTATAAAATTAATATATCAAAATAGTTTCTGCATCCTTCAAAAATGTATCTTTTAGAAGGACTGTAGCCTGTTTAAGTTTAAATAACATTTTCCCCACAAATATGACTTTACAATTGCTTTAAAATTTCAAGGATAGAAATAGAATGGGCTTTTACCCTAACAATGCTTCTCAGCAGGTGAAACCACAGCCAGATCGCTAAGTCCCTGGCATCATCTGTTCTCTTAGTCTGCATTACTTTTAAATATCATTGAGCTGTCTTAATGGGGACCAAAAAAAGTGGATCCATACTCCAAGAAAACCTAAACTATTTGTCAACTAGTGAGTATCAGAAATCCCATCCACATTAAAAACTGGTTTCCAGTTTTAAAATCTGGCCACTGATATTTTCTTGATATTTTTAGGAACTCTATTTCCTACATCATTGAAGTAACTTCTGAAAAGGTCAACAAGTTTAAAGACTTTGTAATGGTCTATCTCGCAGTTGTTCAATTAAAACATGTTTAAGGAAGGACAAGAAACGAGTATTCTTTTCTAGGGATTATTAAATGCAACTCTAAGAGGGCCATGCCACAGTCAATGAAGATTGGATTGGAATATGTATTTCTTGAAAGAAGATAAAGACTCTCTGAGCACAAGAGCAGTGATGTGTTAAACAAAAATAATTGAAAGAATAACAAATGGTGTATCATTTCACTCACTCATATGTGGCATATACACAAATGAAGCAAAGAAACAGACCATACAAGAGCAAACCAATATTTAACTTCTGCACATTTGAGATTACCAGCAGAGAAGGAAGGTGATATACAATATGAGAGACTGCACTAAGCTATGATAAAGGATATTGATACTTTGGTATAGGCGAGGTGGTATAATGCACATATCAAATTCAATAATTAATTCAAAATAGTGTTGTATCATTGGTGTTGGAAAATGTGCACTGGTAGAGGGATGGGTGTTGAAACAGTGTGTGACTGAAACCCAATCCCAAGCAGCTTTGTAATAGTCCAATGCAAGGTGATTCAATTTAAAAATACAATAGTGTAAATCAGCATTATCTGTGTAGATAGATAGATAGACATAGATATAGACTTATAAAGAGTTATTTTCTACATCTTCAACTTCTATGGTATTCGCTCCTAAAGTCCATTTGCCTGAAATTTTGGCAAGATCAAAGGATCTTCTGGCAATTTGACCTTCTCTACCTTAACATAAGGAGCAAAATCCAGCAATTCTCAGATGGAGACCATATTGCCCCCTTTGGGTTCCTCCAGATATTCCACGGAGAGGTGAAAATAGTTTAATAATGTGGAAGCAGGGCATGGCAGGAGACTAGGGGGATAACTGGTAGGAGGAGGCTACGGGAATGAAATACACTTGGGGGGATGTCTGTGATTTGGAAAAAGATGAAAAAAAACTCTTCCCAAACCACTTCCTCAGTCAGCATCTCTCTGCAGTGCCTAAAGGATTCAATGGTTCCACAATACTAGGTAAACCAGGTTGCTGAGACTCAGCAGCAATTTTCTTCTATATTAGGTGCTTTCAAGAGTTTATTAAACAATTTAAAGAAAAAACTAGCTGAAAAACAAGGACTTACTCTTGGATTCTGAATTTGGCCAAACAATAAAATAATATTACTCTAATGAAATTCCCTTCATTCCTGCCAAGTTCATATGAACAAGATTTCTAAGTTACCTCAAGGGTGATTGGGCAAATTAAATTAAGGCAAATTTTAAAATGAACCAGGAAGAGTAGCAAGTTACTAGGTATTCTTTCCTATTAAGGCTATATTAACAGCTTATTATGTATGAATTACAAGTAAATGTTATAAACTAGTGTTATTTGTATATAGATATGTACTTGTATGACCATGTATGTTTGTTGGAGAAAATATTTTATCCATAAAACTCTTCCAAATCATTAAAACATATTACAGTAAAATTTTATGCGTAAATTCTTGGAAAGGTGATAGTATAAAGCTGTTAAAAGCAATTATGATAGTATTTTAAAATTGATGATGGTAGGAATCAAATTACCTTAGAATTTAAACTCTATTGCATGCTTTAAATAGAATGAACTAATTATTTTTAAACGAAATATTTTAGTATGCTGAAAATTATTCCATGCAAGTATTTAAACACATTATGAATATTTTAATATACTTTTTCAAAATTACTTATGGGGGAGGGAGGTCCTCTTAGGTATTAGGATTGTGCAGAGAAACCAAATCACTAATATGTGTATATGAAGAGTTATTATAAGGAATTACCTTGCATAGTTATAAAGAGTGAATAGTTACATGACCTGTCATCTGTAAGCTAGAAACCTAGGAATGGTAGTAGTCTAATTTAGTATAAGTCCAGAGGATTGAGAACCACATGAGCTCATAGTACAAATTCCAGTTCAGGTCTGAAGGCCAAGAACCAAAAAAAGAAAGGAAGGAAAACCAACTCTAGCAATCAAGCAAAAAGGAAAAAGCCACAACTTTCTTCCCTGTATTTCTCTTCTTCACCAGCTGTTAGAGCAGGTAAATAATACAGGAGGAGAGGGGAGTGCCTGCTCCCTCAGGGGGCATCCCAAAGCCCCAGGCTCATGAGAAAACTCCATGGCCATTATAACAGTATTTAGAGGCCAGGGGGTAACCATGGCAGCAGATGGTGGAGCCTAGCTGAGTCCCCAGAATTACCCACAATCCATTAGGGCCTCCAGCCTGTGTCTGGGGCCTAAAACCGTTCCCCATGACCCATCAACGGATGAATTTCCTGAAGGTTACTTTTTAATCTCTCTTCTGCTACTTTTTACTCCACCTCAATGATGGCTACAGGAAACTCTCTCCAGGGACCTCTGGCTCTCTCCCAACAGGTTCTTGGGTAGGCTGTTCTCTTTCTGGCATCTGTGCAGGTTCCTCTTTTCAGAGACTCTCTCTTCTGGAGGTCTTTGCTCAGGTTATCACTCTTCAGGTTCTCTCCCACATTCTGTCTTCTCAGGATCTCTTTTCTTAAGTCCTTTCTGTTCAGGGCTTATCTCTTCAGGGCCTCTTTTTCTCTTTGTTTCTCTATTTATCTAAGTCCGTATCACTTTTTTTTCTAAGTTGCACCATTTTTTCCTGTTGCCTCTGTTTCTTTGTTACACTGTGTCTGTTTCTACGTTAGATCCTGTTTCCTTGTTGCCCAGGAGCCCTGTTGCCCTGTAGCCTTGGTGCTAGCCCTCTGGCTAGGCACTAGGCCTTGTGGCTCTGGTGCTGGGCTTCAGGTCAGGAACAGCTTCTCTCCCCTAATGTTGGCTATCCTGCTTAGGCACCAGGGGTCCATGGCCCAGGTGCTGACCTTACAGCCCAGACCCCAAAGGCCACTGCTCTCTCCATCCAGAAGCCCCTCTCCCGGATGTTCTCCTGGGGGCCCTATGTATAGTCTCAGGCCAGGTACAGAATTCTGGCCTCAACTGCTTAACAGTTTCCCAACTGTTATCTCTTTATTTTTTATTTTTTGCCTTTTTTGGGTCACACCCGGCAATGCTCAGGGGCTACTCCTGGCTCTGCACTCAGGAATCACTCCTGGTGGTGCTCGGGGGACCATATGGGATGCAGGGGATGGAACCCAGGCTGGCAGAGGCAGGCCGCTTGCAAGGCAAATGCCCTACCCGCTGGGCTATTGTTCTAGCCCCAATGTTATCTCTCTTTAGTTAGGACACTGGCCCTTTAAGAGGAATTAGAATACTGGCTCTTCAAAGGGTGTTCCCCAACACACAACAGTTTGCTTAGGATGCCTATGAATTGAAGACTGCTCACATTAAAGAGTGATAAATCCATTAGTCCACTGATTCCAATGCTGCTTTTATCTGGAAACGTTTTCATGATCGCACTTAGAAATGGTGGTTCACTTGGGCACCTTTGGCCTTAATGAGTTGACCCATGGAGAGAACCATCATGGCATAAGAATATTTAAATCTCTAAACATCGTTACAAAATGATAAAGCATGATCTGTCTATGCCCTTTCCTAGCTTCAAATTGCTGCCAGAGAAAATGCAACTCTAGCTTCTTATTGTCTTGTCTTCCCATTGTTCATCAATTTGCTTGAACAGGTGCCAGTAATGTCCCCATTCGTTGGGAATGAGGTCCATTATTGTTACTGTTTTTGGCACATCGAATACACCACAGGTAGCTTTCCAGGCTCTGCTTTGGCTCTGGGTTCATCCCAATCTTTTTCTATATCAGACCATCAACCAGGGCCCACAGGGCAGAGCCCAGGGGTTGTAGCGAAGCCTGTCTCTTGTCTGTCACCTGCCAACACAGCCGGGCACCACAGCCACACCTGCAACACCTTGAGGGGCAGTAGTTAGCTCTTCTAAAACTTCTTCAAATCCCTAGTCCCTTAAGAAAATTATCCAGTCTTTAGAAGAGTTTCCAGTCCCCTCAAATAGTACCCTCACAATCTTCTTCTGACTCATCTGATGCAGTTTCTCTTTTCTTTCCACACACAAATCAGTGATCACAGGAGCTACTCTCAACCTAGCCAGCTCTTGGTCTGTGGCCAATCAGTGGACTTTGCTTCCCTCTCTATGAAATAGTTTACATCTCCTGCCATCCTCTCAAAATCCTGTTCATATGTCTCTTTGCCAGAGGGGTCTTCCTGGATGCTATCCTTTCTAAAATATCATACTTCACTCTATTTGTTTAATCTATTTTCAGGTTTTTTTTCTTTTGTGGGGGTATTATTTGTCCTCACTCTGCTTTATTTATTTTAGGGTTTGTGGCCCACCCTCAGCAATGCTCAGAATTTCTCTGGCTCTGTGTTCAGACATCACTCATGGTGGAGGTCAGGGTATCATATGGGGTTCTAAGGGATTGAACTCAGGTTGGCCATATGCAAGGCAAGTGCCCTACCCACTGTACTATCACTCCAAATCCTGATTTATTTTTAATTGCAACAGTTTAAGCTGCCTATCATATTAAAATTGTTTTCTTCATATCTTTTACCTTCACTAAATTATAATTTCATTAAGCAAGTGATTTAGTCTTACTTTTCACTCATATGCCCTTTGCCTCCAAGTAATCCTGACATATTGTAGACACCTATAAAGCAATACATGTATGAATGAGAAAGTGCCATGGTAGGTTTTCTATGACCAGCAGAGTTTATCACTATCACTATCTTCCCGTTCATAATCTATTTGCTAGAGTGGGCACCAGTAATATCTCCATATGTCCTGTCTCATGCTAGTAGAACCCAAAGGCATCCGCTTGCTCCAGGAACATAAAGAGCCTCAGGTGTGGCTGTGGTGCCCGGCTGTGTTGGCAGGTGGCAGACAAGAGACAGGCTTCTTTACAAACCCAGGGCTCTGCCCTGTGGGCCCTGGGTGGTTGATGATCTGACATAGAAAAATATATAAACCATTGTATTAGGTCATGAGAATGACCTAATATAAGTGTTACTGGTATTTGGCATATCAAATACTACACAAGCAGCTTGCCAGGCTTGCCGTGCAGGTGGCATACTCTTGTAGTCACCTCTGAATAAAGCATTTATTGATGAACCGCAGCAGGCGCTAAGCGGCTACATGAGCCGGGCTGAGATTGTCTGGTCTGTTGGGTGGAGTTGTGACGAGAGGGAAGTCCAGATGTTGAAGATGGCAGCCCCCATGGAGTCGGAAGGGGTCGTCTGGCTTGTTGTGAGGCTCTCCTGGGGTGGCAGGCCAGGGCTAGAACCCGCCATGCCTCCCGGGCGTCTCATGAGCCGGTGGGCACAGGGAGAGCAAGTAGCAGCTCTGCCCCATGTCTGAGAGTCTCTGGTTCCAGCATATCTGGGCTGGATTGAAAAAATAAAAACTGCTGCAGGGTGGGTGTCAATGTTAACTTTGCAATAAATGTTATGTGTTGAATATAATATAATATAATCCAGTATAAGATCAGTGTTTTAATCTGCTTATCTGGAAATATTTTAGTAATACAAAACAGTCTTGTCTAAAAGAACCGAAGTTATGAACAATTTACTCGGTAATCAAATTCCCTTTAATTTCTTTGAATATAAGTTGCCTGAATTCCTGTTTGCTTAAACATGACTTATCCATAAAAAAAAAACTATTAGGAGGAAAATATAACATAAAAATTGCCCTCAAATGTGTTCATCTTTTCCCGTAACTGATTTTTAAAAATATCTTATCTACAAAGTTGCCTTTTTCGCTCTTTACAGAGTCAGTTGCCTGTTAGGGTTATTTAGCAATGCAAGAAATTGGCAAAAAAAAAAAGAGCCACCTCCAAGAGGTTGCAAGAAGATCTGACAATTGTCCTCTCAAATATGAAGGAGGTAATACCCAGAAACGTAACTGTCTCTGATGTATAGTTGGAATCTTCTCCAAAGTGGAAAAATGGTTCAATTTATAATAAGTAAAAACAGCTTTGTTGGAGAAATGTGTATAAATGTAGTGCACACACATACACACATACATACATACATACAAACACAGATGAATCCTGATTGATCAGAAATTCACTAGCATTCATCTATTTTTCCACATCTCCTTTTTTGTCCAGGGCAACTAACTTCTGCTTGGTTTCTCCTATTCTCTGACTTACCTGGACTTACTAGGACACTCTTAGGTCTATTTTTAAATAATCCCTTTATGCTATTTGGGTGGAATCAGCTTCTCCTGATCTTCAAGTTCTCAATATGCAGGAAAATCAGCAGCCTAATGAAGTTTATTCTAGTTGGAGAACACATTTAGAGGTGTTGACCACATCTATATCTTGTTGGCACATATGTCATGTATGGCATGTATATGTTGTTGGCATATACATCATGTATGGCACTTGAAATACTTCTCAGATCTGTGTTTCAGATGATGACAACTTTGGACAGAAATATTTGTCCCAAACATCTTTGTTACATGCATTGATGCTAAAGTCACTGGAGATCCAGGGTTGGGACATAAAATGTCCCTGTCACTTCCGTCTGCCACCAAATGGTCAACACTAGTTTATATCAAAGCATTGGATGACTCAGAAACATTCCTCAAGTCTTCTTGAATGTAGCAGCATAGGCTTTTAGGTCTGCTCTGAGAGGAAAATAGACTAAAATATGACTACAGAAGTATCTATTGCCAAGATTTTGTGTCGGGCTGTGGGATGAGAAGACGCTACCCAATGTGCTAGAAACAGTTTTCTCTTTCACTTCTCCATCTGAAAGCACCCTCTATTTTATCTTTCTTGGCTTGACTTCACACTTCCCAAGTCTCCCCTATAGCTTCATTCTGCCTGAATTTTCCAGTATTTTGGCTGGATGTTCAGCTTTGTTAGCAGAAATGCAAAGTGAGTGCCTTGAAGCATTACCCAATAAAATCCCACTTTAACTACGTGTAGCTACCACTTGCCCCATTCCACTGAAGAAATGAGTCTTCAGTGTCTTTATGCTGTGGGCACAAGTGTTGGAGTAAAAATTAGTTTCCAGGTCAAGGTTTTGCCAACAAGGTCAAATAAAGTCAAACTTAGTGCCCCAACAGGGTTTTGCCAGCAAGGTCAAATTAATTACCTGTATGAGATTTGGTAGGCAGGCCACAGTAAATAGGGGGCTACCCTGAAATGTGATATACTGTCTTTTAAAGTGAAGAATCAGTGACTTTGATAGAAAAACAGATAACTCATCAATGCAGAGTTCATTGAAAATATGAATATACCTGTTGTTTGGGGAAACTCAACCTCCATTTGGTGAATAATATAAAATAGTTGGGGATTAATGAAAACATTGTAAAAGTTTTAAGAAAACTTACCCTGGCATACAACCCTCCATTTAATGAATATTTAAACTATGTTTTAAATCACTCCTTAAGGCTAACAATACCAGTTTTCAGATGCTATCTTTTATTAAAACTCTGAGGAGATAAATACTACTGTGCTTCTTTGCAGATAACGAAATTAAAATCTGAAGGAAATATCTACAGTCAGCAATTTGAACTTTGCATAAAGCTAACCCCTTGACTTCATGGCTATGTCACTATAATATAAATGGAATGGGTCACCTTTTTTCTTGCTCAAATTTTGCCCTTCTGGTTTGGTTTCCTGGACATAGATAAAAGCCATGCTGAAAAATAAAAATGATATTCTGTTGACAATAATTTTGCACTGATAAAACTTGGAGCATGAAGTGTAAATTTCTAAACAGGCTGTTTACAAATACTCTTATGAGGGCAATCACCACGATGAATTTTAATTACCTTCTCTGTCCTTATACTTTATTTCTTTTTCTGGGTCATGGTAAGAATATAACTTTGTCTCGATTTATTTTTATATTTAAGTTAATGTTCCTGGAATACTGTAAGCAGTTTCTACCTTTCTTTTCTTTATTCTATTTTTTCTTTTCCTTCTTTGATCATTTATTTATTTTTGTCACATCTGGTGATATGCAGCTGTTACTCCTGACTCTGCACTCAGGAATTACTCCTGGTGGTGCTCAAGTGACTATGTGGAATGCTGGGGATTAAACCTGGATCAATGACATGCAAGTCAAGAGCCTTACCTGCTGTACTATTCATCTCTCCAGCCCCACACCTTTGTTTAATGCCTCTCCCTGTCCCCTTCTCATTCCTACTACTGATGTATCAATCTCTTCAAAGATGTTTTCAAATTTCAATTTTAATTATCCAGAGACCCACTCTCAACATGAGTGTGATATTCGAATGCTTAGTCATATTCATAGCTCTCACTTCTAAACAGATGGATAGCAAGTTCAAATTGTCCTAAATAATTAGAAATGTATGGGTGCAAAGTGATGAGAAAAACAACTTTAGTATAATTTTAATGTATTGAAGATAAAAATATAATAATTTGTTAATGATTGAACAAGACCACCTCCAGCCCATATGATACCTTTGTGTTAATTAAAACCAATGCTGTGACTGTATACAGCTCCTCCTAACTTACAGAATTTGGCTACTTCCTGCTCTGTTAGTGCACTAAACTGAATCCTGGGTCAAAGAGTAAGGAATATTACTCTAAACCAACAGTCTTGAAAGGAAAAGGCCATTATCATTCACATATGCTTTCAACAAATGTTTACTCATGTTTATTATTTTCTAGGCATTGGGGATATAGCCAATACATCCTTAGTCCCTACTTACACAAAATGTGTATTATTTGGGAGATTAGAAAATACATGAATATAGAATATGGTCAGTGCTAACCCTAATTATAAAAAGCAAGAGGTTCAGAGCCAGGGAGGAGGAGCAGTTTGAGGTGGGGAGGAATTAAAGTCATGTTATTTTTTTCTCGGATGGTCAAAGTGTCTTTGAGGAGGTTGAGAAAGGGTCATGTAGAGATTCTGCAAGTTAGAGGTCTCTGTATGCCAGACTGAAGAAGCGAAGGGTGCTGGTACTAAGCTAGGAAGCTCTGAGTATGTGGGAAGAACTGCAAGGTAGCAATGAAGCAGGAGCAAATAGCACAAGTGATGGGGTAGAAGGGAGAGTGTTCGATAAAACTGAGTCCATGGAGCAGTCATGAAAAATGTTGAGTTACTTTATGAGGAGCAAGGGCCTAAGATCTATGGTACAAGGGTCAAAGTATCTGCCAATACAGTCTGAGCCCCAGTACTGCATGTGGCCCAAAGCATTATTAGAAGTGAGCTCTGAGTTCAATACCAAGAGTAATACCAGAGAACTGCCAGATGTGGCTCCAAAGCCAAAATAAATAAATGAATTCTGAGTGACATTAGGAAACACTGAAACAAGTTGAAAAGGGAAGTCTTGGAGCTAACCTTGTCATAAGATTCCTCCTGGAAATAGACTTATGGCAGATGAGGGCAGCAGGGGGAGACAATGTGGAAAGTTCACAGAGAGCTCTGGAGGAATATCAATAGCTGGGACAGAATGACTATGGGAAAGGTGGAAATGAAGCACAATGCTTTTTCACATCAGCAAATTCTCTTCAGATTAATCCAGTGACGTGATGGAGCATCTTTGTACCAGTTCACAAGAGCTGATTGATAACTTTTCAAGAGTATTATAAGACTTTGTTAAAAGTCATATGAAAAACCTAAATTATACAAATATAGTTGCATACATTATAGGAAAAACAATAGTAATATAAGTTTAAATGTGTCAATTCCTAATCACTGCAATTTTTATCTATGGTATATATATATATATATATATATATATATATATATATATATATATATATATATGTATGTATAGTATATATATATCACTTGTATCAGTTTTATCACTTGTCTTCCCATTGTTCATCAATTTGCTCAAGTGGGCACCAGTAATGTCTCCATTCATTGGGAATGAAGTCCATTATTGTTTACGGTTTTGGCATATCGAATACACCACAGGTAGCTTGCCAGGCGCTGCCGTGGTTCTGGGTTGAAACCAGGGGGCCCAGTCTATCTTTATGTCAGACCATCAACCATCCAGGGCCCAAGGGGCAGAGCCCTGGGTGTAGACAAGCCTGTCTCCTGTCTGCCACCTGCTGACACAACCAGACACCACAGCCACACCTGCAACACCTCGAGGGGCAGAATATATATATATATATATATGTATATATATATATATATATGTGTGTGTGTGTGTGTATATATATGTGTGTGTGTGTGTGTGTGTATATATATGTCTATATATACACACACACACACATATCACTCGTTGCCCGCCACCCCAGCAGAGCCTTGCAAGAAGCTAGAGGATCCCCAACACCTTGAGTTATTGTAATATTTTGATGAACATCTGTCGGGAACTCCGCCGGAGTCCCCAGCAGTGCCGGAAGCGAGTTCCCTTCTACCTCCAAAGCCGGCAGGGAATGGATGAAGACTCAGGAATCCGATGCATTTTAAAAGGCTTTACTTATCACAGGTTCAGGCGTACAAATCCACAATAGGAAAAACTCTGTGCTTAGGATTCCTGGCTAGAACTCCAGCCACGTGTAGATCAAAATGGAGGCCACCACGTGTAAAGGCCCTGTAAAGAGGAGACAAAGACAAGACTCCCAAGAAGGGTGCAAGCTCACAAAGAGGGAGCCCAAAAAAGCGGAGAGGAAGCAGAGAGAGAGGAAGCGGTGTGAGCTCACAAAAGAGAGAGCCCTAAAAAGTGGAGAGGAAAAGAGAGAGGAAGCAGGCTAGTATTATACCCCTGCAACTCAGACCTCCCACTGTTATAGAAAGCAGGGAGGGTCAAATTCCCTCAGGTAATTTCTCCCAGCACCTCACCTAGGCCCTTTTATATGCTAATGTCTTGAGCCAAGATCTGCCTGGAAAAGCCTTTCTAAGGTAGAGAAGGGGGCTTCCGAGATGGCTTGTCTCTGTACCAAAGTCTAATACTACTACCAGTTAAATATTTCTCCAAGCTTTCACAAGTCTCGTTTACTTCACAGTAGTTTTGTATTTTAGTTGCCTTTGAGTATATCAGGGAGTCATGCATGTTTGCTTGGAGGCAAACAGCATTTCTCTCTGGTCTAATTACTTAGGGATCCTACATGGCCAGGCAAATATGCTGGTAAGATCTAGCTAGTCCCAAGATGATTGTGGTAGCATGGGAGAACATTTATACCAGCTAGTACAGAATACATGGTCAGATAAACTGCCACATTTAGACTACCTTCTTATCTTGAAGTGATTTGCAGGCAGCAATTCAGAGCAGATGCAGCAGCTCTTAGAGGAGTCCTGCAACAAACATCTAGAGTCTAGAGTCAACCAAATGAAAGGAAAACATTCATAGTAACATTTTACTTTAAAATATGTGTCATGCCATGAGCTGAGGTTGAAAGCAGTTTCAATATAATGAATATAACTTAGGCAAGGTTGAGAAATAGTTTAACGGTATATCACAAAGCTCATAATTTACCCCAGAAGTTATATTTCTTCTGGGGTACAATATAGATTGGGATATAACCCTGTTAAATCTTGGTTCAATTTCAGTTGGATGTTAACCACAAATATGAGCTTGTCAAATTTCTCAAAAATGTCTGCAAAACATGTCTGAAATAATAGCACAGTAGCTTCAAACATCTGCCTTGCTAGTACAGGTTCATGAGTTCTTGCCCCCAATGTCTCACAAGTACCAAACATAATGATAAAATCTCTACTGTTTGAACCTGGCCACTGTTCCTTTGTATCCGCTATGCTAACAGGAACTCTGCATCCACATGGGTATAATAACCCCAGAAAAGGGAGTGACCCCATGAGGCCCAGAAATAAAAATATTTGCAAGCACTAGAGCCAAGATGTATGACCCCAGGCAAGACCATATATGAGCATCACAGTACCCCAAGCATGGTCTAAAATCATAATGCATATGCCTTTTCCTGGCCAACACATGTGAAAATTGCCACAGCTTAAAAAGAAAGTGCAACCACAGTCATCACTGAAGCTAAAGGTACTTGAGCACCACATCCAGTTTTGTGTGCAACCCTCAGCCATCTCGACCAACCACTGACAAAACACCCACAAGGGAGAGCGGAGTGAGAAAGGGAATTTTAAGAGGTTTGCAAGAAATACCAGCTAACTCTAGGAAAATTACAGAAGGCCATTGCATAATTTGTCATTCTTTACAAATGTTTGCTACACATTCTTATGACAAAATTATAATATACTTAAAGCATTAACACATAGGTAAGTTTTGTGAATTGATATATAACTGACCTCTGGATAAAGCTCTCCTAAATTGGTCCTTAGAGTTTAAAAACCAAGGTCATAAACAATGCCATGTTTATGGAATAAACTATAGCATGTTTATAAACAATTTTTAAAAACCCTTAAAAAATGAAGCCAGTGTTCACTTAATGATATTTAGAGCACAAGGAAAAGTACTGCTAAAGCATCTTCCTCCATCCAACAGAACCCACTGCCACAATTAAACCTAATCTTCACTCCTCTCTTCCACATTGCTTCTGGCCACACTCTTCTGAAATGGAAATATTTCTCAATCAAAACCTTATAGGATATTCATACATGTATCCCCATTGCATGTGCCCTTTCACCAGTAAAATCAACTAAAGATATTGCCCATTATTTTGCTATCCTTTTTGATCATTTATGATCATCGGTCATACCAAGCTACAATACATTTAAAAAAGAATATACCAATTCCATGGTAAATCTGATTTTATTTCGTTTCTATCCAACACTGAAAGAGCTTAATACACATATTCTTTTCATGAGAATTGGGAGTTTACTCCCAATATCATAAAGTCAATGCTCTAAACCTTGAATGTTTATGTGATAGACATTTAAAATGTTACACCTTCTCTATGTAGATACAAAACAACTGTTTATCCATCAGCAAGGTCAAAAGCAGAATATAAAAACTCCTGAGTGAATCCATCTGAGTAGCCCATTAAAGACATAATTTGGCAAAATCAATCATTGTAATCCATTACTGTCAATTATAAACCATGGCATCAAATTTCAGAGGTTTGGAAATAGAGATATCCATAGAGACATCCATTATGGTAGCTAAGAATTATACATTATATTCATTAACAGCAAAAATGCACTTTGCTTTCAGCCCCTATTTTTGGTAGTGCTCCATGAGTTTTATGCCTTTTCCACAATCAACTCCATCTCCATAACCTGGCCTCTTCTCATCTGGTAGAGGAATTTTTTTTTTTTTTTTTTTTAATTTTAATATAGATTCATTTATTGCTTGATAAAGATACAAATGTTTTTAATTTCCCAATATACCTCATACATTTTTTTTTTTAAACATTTTATTATACCACCGTGAGATATACAATTGCAACGTTGTTCACACTTGGGGGTTTCGGTCACACAGTGTTCCAGAACCCGCCCTCCACCAGTGCCCATTTCCCACCACCAATGTCCCCAATTCCCCCCCCCCACATCCCGCCTAAATGGCAGGTTCTTTATCTCCTCTCCTCTCCCTCTCTCTCTCCTCCTTCTCCCACACATTGTGGGTTGCACTACGATACACTTAGAAGCCATCATTTGCATTTTTTGTCTGTCCTTAATGCTCCAGTTCTATGTTAGCATCAGAACTTTAGACATTTATTCACTCATGTTCCTTTCTCTATCTAAACCAACCTCTGACTCCCACCCGCTTGTGGTAATTTCCACTTTTGGTAAGATCACCTAGTATATTTATGCCATGCAAATAAATGCAGTCATTCTATGTCTCTCCCTTTCCTTCTGACTAATTTCACTCAACATGATTCTTTCCATATCCATCCATTTATAGCAAAATTTCATAACTTCATTTTTTCTGACAGCTGCATAGTATTCCATCGTGTAGATGTACCACAGTTTCTTTATCCAGTCATCAGTTCTCGGGCATACTGGTTGTTTCCAGGTTTTGGCTATTGTGAACAGTGCTGCTATGAAAATAAAAGTGCGGATTGTGTTTCCGCTGTGCGTTTTGGCTTTCCAGGGTATATTCCTAGGAGCGGTATGGCTGGGTCAAAGGGAGCTCAATTTCTAGTCTTTGGAGGAATGTCCATATTGTTTTCCAAAAAAGGTTGTACAAGTCGACATTCCCACCAACAGTGTATGAGAGTCCCCTTTTCCCCACATCCACGCCAGCACTTGTTGCTTTTACCCTTTTGGATATGGGCCATTCTCTGTGGTGTGAGGTGATATCTCATTGTTGTTTTGATTTGCATCTCTCTGATGATTAGTGATGATGAGCATTTTTTCATATGCCTTTTGGCCATTCGGATTTCTTCCTTGTCAAAGTTTCTGTTCATCTCCTCTCCCCATTTTCTAATGGGGTTGGCTGTTTTTTTTTTTATATAGCTGTACCAGTGCCTGATATATCCTGGATATTAACCCCTTATCAGATGGGTATTGGGTGAATATTCTTTCCCCATTCCCGTCGACTGTCTTTCTATCTTGGTCACTGTTTCTTTCGAGGTGCAGAAGCTCTTCAGTTTCATGTAGTCCCATATATTTATATTTTCTTCTAGTTGCTTTGCTAATGGTGCTTCACCTTTGAAGATGTCTTTAGCATCGATGTCGTGGAGGGTTTTTCCTATATTTTCTTCAACATACTTTATGGATTCAGGTCTGACATTGAGATCTTTAATCCATTTTGAACTGATTTTTGTGCAAGGTGTTAGACACAGGTCCAAATTCATTTTTTTACATGTAGCTGTCCAGTTTTCCCAGCACCACTTGTTGAAGAGGCTTTCCTTACTCCAGTTTGGACTCTTTGCACCTTTATCAAAGATTAACTGATCATGTCTTTGAGGGTGGGTGTCAGGATACTCAACTCTATTCCATAGGTCCACCGGTCTGTTTTTATTCCAGTACCACGCTGTTTTAATTACTGCTGCTTTGTAGTACAGTTTGAGGTTGGGAAAGGTGATGCCTCCCATCTTCTTCTTCCCAAGGATTGCTTTAGCTATCCGTGGGGCTTATTATTCCATATGAATTTCAGAAGTGTTTGGTCAATTTCTTTAAAGAATGTCATGGGAATCCTTATAGGAACCGCATTGAATCTGGCCAACGCTCTAGGGAGTATTACCATCTTAACAATGTTAATTCTCCCCATCCATGAGCAGGGAGTGTGTTTCCATTTCCTCGTGTCAAGTAGAGGAATTTTTTGAGAATGTTAATGTTAAAAATTGAAATAGTTCCTGAGCAGCTGTGATGGTTGATCACATTACCCAAGGGAGAGATCTAAAACGATGCTGATCATGTAGAGCAAAGGGAGTGACTAGATCCAGTGACTGTAGCTTCCACTGTGAGATCACCCAAGATATGGAAATAGAAAAGACAGAATATTTAGAACAAAGATGGAACCTGAACAAAGATGGAGTATAGCAGATCCATGTATAAGGCTGACTTGAGTTTGATTGCCAGGACCCCAAATGGTTTTCCAAGCCCTGAAAGAGTCACTTCTGTGTGCAGAGCTAGGAGTAAGCGCTGAGCACTGTGGGTGTGACCCAAAAAACAAACAAAAAACATTAAAAAGAAGATCAATTATTTGCTGCAGACTGAGACGTTTTATGTAGCTAACAAAAAATATGAAACGTTCAGTAGGTTTGAAAAGAGGTGTAGGACAGATATGCAAAATTTTAGGTAAGTTCTCCTTTGCAACTGGTTAACTCACAGATGTGCCTGAGTTTTATCTGTAATTACACTCCTTTGGGGGTGGCTATAATCAACCATTTGAAATTTTATATGAAGTTTCTAAGAAGTTTTCATTTTGAAAATAGTATTTGCATTACAAATTTAGATTATTGACGCAAATACCTTTGCCGGAAAATAAAACTCCACCTCACACGTCATTCCTGAGTTATTTTGTGTGGTTCTGACATTATGTGTTATCTGCTTCCCCTGTTCTATACATCTATTTTAAACACCCACATCTCTGCCAGGAGATGATAAAAGTTCATTCAGAGTGGTGTGGAAATACGCAATAATTATCATAAGTGTTTCATTTGAACTGTGGCAAGTGGAAAAATAAATTTAAGCACCAATTATGCACCTTGTGGAACTGAATAGCTTCTTCACACATATCGACTGGTTACTGAAGAATGGAGCTTCTTTTGACAAATTACCAGGCTTACTCCCATACCTCTCATGGTCTCTGCTTTTCTGGAAAAGAGGACTATACTTAAAATAAGACAATAAAGCCACAGGGGAAATGCAGTGATTATCAAACCTGTTCAGAATAATCACTTCAAAACCATGCATGTTGGCATTTGCATTCTCCCTTGATTTTGGGGGGCCAATTAAAGACTAAAGATGGGTTATTAAAACATCTTTTTTTTTCATAGACATCCACAGCATCTAAAAGGAGCCAAAACTGCTCTCAAGAATTCTTAAACCTTCAAAATCACTTTTTTAAGATTGTAATGAAAATTCAATTTTAAGTGGATAGAAACAGGGCCATGCAGGTGGCTCAGGGATCAATGGTATATTCTTTATATGCATAAAGCCCTGAGTCAGTCCCTGACTCTGCAAGCCCAGCCTCCCCCCCCCAGAAGTGCTGGAGTTTTCTCTAGTGTCTCCCAGAATTTTTTGGATCAAGTCGCAGGACCTGAAAATTGAACTGTCTGACCTGGTTGGCCAAATGCTTCCAGGAAAAACCCCAGAGCCCCCCCCCCTGAGAACTGCTTGGGAAACCTAAATAAAGATATAAGACTTACACTAGTAAAAATGTAAAGTCAGCCTTGGTATCTAGGGATTCCAGAAACTTGATTTCTCTTTACTACATTTCTAGACATGAAAAATAACTTCAGGTGAAAAACCGAGGAAGTCCAAGTATTTGATTTCATAGATGCTGTTCTCAGTCCCAACCATGTTATCTACACAAAGTTCTCATGTGTGCTATAGCCTATATAAATGACATATTTATTCAATTAAACTGATAAGAACAGATACTACACTTGATCTTAGCCAACAAGAGTATGCTACCTGCACGGCAGAGCCTGGCAAGCTACCCGTGTTGTACTTGATATGCCAAATACCAGTAACAATCATAGACCTCATTCCAGAATGGATTGAGGCTCATTATATTCCTGGAGCAAGCAGATGCCCTTGGGCTCTACTAGCATGAGACAGGACATATGGAGATGTTACTGGGGCCCGCTCGAGCAAATCGATGATGAACAGGAAGACAGTGATTTATTCAATTGGTAGGCAATTGCCCTCTCTCTGCTAGGATAGAGGCTCACATGCAGGAACCTTTGGGTTTGTTTGCTGATTTCCTAAGAAATCTTTAGGGGCTTAATTGTTGTTGCATGGGTAAAGGTGGGTCACTGTCACTTGTCACTTTTATTCCCATTAACAACAATTTGCTCAAGCAGGCGCCATTAACGTCTCCATTCATTGGGAACGAGGGCCATTATTGTTACTGTTTTTGGCATATCGAATATACCATGGGTAGCTTGCCAGGTTCTGTTGTGGCTCTGGTTCATCCCAGGGGGCCCAGTATTTTTCTATGTCAGACCATCAACCATCCAGGGCCCACAGGGCAGAGCCCTGGGCGTGAACAAGCCTGTCTCCTGTCTGCCACCTGACGATGCGCCAGGCACCACAGCCACACTAGCAATACCTCTAGGGGCAGGAGCAGTAAAGGTGGGTAGAAAAAAGTAAACAAATGCTACAACATAATAGCTGATATGACTAATGACCCTCCACTACCTGAATGGTCCTAGGAGTTGGCTTTGAAGCAAGAGGCAGACATCTCTCTTTCTGAGTACTACCACCCCAAGGGAAGCCTCTGCTGCCAAACTCCTTGCTAATGACACCCCTCTGCCTGGAAGATCTTTCCTAGGTGACCTCAGAAGTTGTCATAAGAACCTTTCGGTTTCTCACTAGTCTTTGTTCACACGCCCCAGCAACCGCACTAGAGTTCCATGCACCCAACCATCTCCTAGCTTTTTGCTCTGGCTTCTCTGTTTTCTCCACCATAATTTGATTGTGAAATCACAAACCTCCAACAGCCAAGTAGCTCCCTTCTTTTATCACTCATAAAACTTCGAGATCAGCAGACAAGAGCAACCTGAAAGGACTTGAAGCTTCGGGCAATAAAGGATGGCTTTTTGTAATAGGCTGTAAACTCTAAGAAAACTCTCAAGACCAGAAGACAGAATCACCAAGGTCCTTGATCACTCTGGAATGGAGCAAAGATAAGAATTTTTATTCCAGATAGAATAGAACGACGTCTAAAGTCATTGTCAATATGGAGTATCATGTCAATTTGATCACTTGGAAAACAGTTAATAGTCACTCCCTCTAACTAAAACTTGGCATCTTTAAAACAAATGAGAATAAACAAAGTTCTCCGAGTTGGCTATTTTAATTTAGCAAACCATATTAAAAACTAAAAATATGTACTTATCTTTTTGCCCCATTTCTAAAAATTGATCCTAAAATTTTAATTAGTGAAGTTTATGGATTTAGGTAAAATGGATGCATACATAAAGTACATCAAAAAACCATTACTAAACTAAAATATCTGTTCACAAGTAGGATTTTAATAATGATCATAATGGCATGTTTTATTTTCTATTTTAAATGAAACTTTATTGACTTATAATACTATATAAATTTGGGGGCTACCTTGCCTTATGGTATTCATGCCATATTTATCACCAGAGTTCTAGTGCCATTTAATGGGTGGGGAGTTTTGGTGAGGTGGGATTACCTTGCAGTGCTCAGGGGCTTCTCATGGTGCTCAGAAATTCCTTTCTACTGGTGGTGTTTTGGGGACTTAGTGGTGCGAGAGCTAGAATATAAGTCTCTTAGATGCAAACCAGCCACTTGAGCCTGTGGAACTAATACTCCAGTCCCTGAGTGGTAGCTTTTAAAAGTGTATCTTAAGCATGTACTCTATACATTATACATACATAATTCTTGTGTGTATACATATAGTGTACATTTATATTAGATTTATGCACATGTAGTATATATGTGCATGAATGACATATATGAAGAGTTATGAAGAACACTTTATCATATTAATATCAGTTAATGTCAGATTAAATCTTGTGAGCTATATCATCTGTAGCTATAAAGGAAAAAAGTCAGATTGCATTTTTGAAAGTCGCATCAAGAAAGCTGACAAGTAGTTAAATATTCTGCTTATTTTAATAAAAATGCAATTCTTAAACATTAGCTTTCTTCTGTTCACAATAATGAGTGATAAATCTCATTCGGTCCTAACTGCATTGGTTTAATGATCAAAACAGGCATTCCTCTTCCTTATGACAGGAGGCGGCTTTTTAAACAGACCAAGCACAAAGCCTTTCCTCCTAATTTTCCTGTTTTGACATAAGTGAATAATAACCATACTTCCACCCCAAACCAGATCTCATTCTAATGGGCATTAAAATCCCGTTAGAAAATGTATTAATGCCCCAGTTCTAATACACCTTTGGGAATGTGCTATAATGTTAAGTCTGAAAAATCAGAAACCCACCTTTGTTTTGCATGTAGGAGGCAGACGAGACAATCATTTATTGTGGAGAAAAAAGGTATGCTCTACTGGTCTGTTACAAAAGCTGTAATTTTATTTTGAAGTTCTTAAGTTTTGTTCTGCAGGTTTCTGGTTTTTATGCTAAAATTATGGCTTTGTAATGGGTTGCGAGGCATACTTTATGCACTATCATAATTATAAGCTATTACAGTTCATTCTTTGAATCAGGATGGTTTTATGGACATTTAAATGAAGTTTCTGACAATGAAGCTAGAGTTCTAATAGTACTACATTATGGCTACACCTGGTGATATGCAATAGCTCAGGTTTTTTCCATTATAAACTGTTGGTGGAAGGAGGGTAGATTTTAAACCTGTGCTGCTGTCTCATACTGTGCTTCAGAAAGACATGTAGATTTATCAATCCATTTGGACTGAAAAAACTTGATGCTTTTTTGCCTTACCGAGTCACAAAACTATTAAGGAGAAAAATCACCCAGTGATTTCAGATTCTTTTTCAAGGACATACCTGAGTGTTGGAAAATATAAGTCAGTGACACTTTCCTCCTTTTCTCTCACCATAGTGAGCAGCCATCAACGTGGTTCCTACCCTCCCTCTTATGTCTGCATATTAAAATGGGAATTGTAGCTAAAAATATTAAGCACATACCCAGTATAGAAGCACTGGCCTTGCTTTAATCCCTGTACCTGATTGGCTGACACGGAGTTCACACCCTACTGTCTCCCTCTGCCTGATTGGCTGACACAGAGTTCACACCCTCCTGTCTCCCAGTTTAAATATCCCCGTGACACCTAATAAAGCGGAGCTATTCCCCTGAAGTAGTTCATGGAGGTTCCTTTGTAGGAGCTACCCTATATCCTCTTTTAGGGTGCTCTACTCTCTCAGAAGTGGATCGTAGAGGCTTTTGTGGGTTCCCTACCTGACCTTATTTGTGGATACTCTATTCACTCAGAATTTTACCTCACCAGCATCATCAACATCGTTCACCAGTGACATCAAAGGGAATTGTGCTAGAGCTATTTTTCACAATATTTATTGTATTTCTTATGCTTTGGGCTTCCCTGTCTTGTTTGAAGGTTGTTGAAGATGGTTATCTTCTTCATACTGCCATGCAATGGAGCATTCAACTGGGAGCAGACTTTTGCTGTTGTTGTTCTAGCTGGGCGTTGACTAAGCAGATTCTTGGGTAAAAGGGTAATTAATAATTTTTAAATGTTCCATGCAGTGGTGGTTTTATTATAGGTGGCAAAGTAGCCAAGTTTTAGTGGCTATTTTTAAAGGAAGTCAGACAAGAGTCAAGAAGGACTGTGAAGTGGGGTGAAGTACTGAATGCAGATTCCACTTTGAATGCCCTTTGTAGCAAAACAAAGAGTGGCTAGAAAACAAAAAGGTATTCAGAAAAACAAAGAGAGTTTAAGGTGCATGTCTTGCATGAGGCTAACTCTGTTTCAATCCCTGGCATCAAATGGTCCTTGACCATCACCAGATACAACGAACTGCTGCCCCGGGGTCCCCCCAAACACTGCTGGGTTGGCTCAAGCAATCCTTCTGCACCTTTGGGCTGGAGCAGCATTTTTTTCTAAGCCATTGCAAAAAGCACCCACCTGGTTGGTGGAGAATCACAGAAGCACCCTCCAGGCATCCTGAACCTTTTTTAGAAGCCTCCCCTACAAGAAAGAAGAAAAGAAAGAAAGAAGAAAGGAAGCCGGCAGGCAAGGAAGGAAGGAAGGAAGGAAGGGAGGGAGGAGGGAGGAGGGAGGGGAGGGAGGGAGGGAGAGGAGAGGGAGGGAGGGAGGGAGGGAAAGAAGAAAGAGAAAGAAAAAAAGAGAGAAAGAAGAAAGAAAAGAGAAAGAAAGAAAGAAAGAAAGAAAGAAAGAAAGAAAGAAAGAAAGAAAGAAAGAAAGAAAGAAAGAAAGAAAGAAAGAAAGAAAGAAAGAAAGAAAGAAAAAGAAAGAAAGAAAGAAAGAAAGAAAGAGAAAGAAAGAAAGAAAGAAAGAAAGAAAGAAAGAAAGAAAGAAAGAAAAGAAAGAAAGAAAGAAAAAGAAAGAAAGAAAGAAAGAAAGAAAGAAAGAAAGAAAGAGAAAGAAAAAAAGAATTTTCTGGGAAGATGCTTTTAAGAAGACATTATGTGCTGCCACAAAACAAGAAGCCATTACTTAGGGCTCCTGTAGTCCCTTAATTCAAGTCCCATTATGCATAGGAATTAGAGTCCATATGGTCCTCTATCAGATTGTTCCACATCACTGGGAAATTTCTTTCATCAATGTGAGCTAAGTATTTTAAATCATCACAAAGAAAATTTAGTCTTCTAAAAAAATAATAATGTATTCCTTAAAACCAAGTCAATGGTATCATAAAATAAAAAAAAAATCCCACCCATATTTAGTTGTAGAATCCTTTTGGCTTTCTTCTCAAGGACTCCTGGTTCTTGCATATTTTAGCACTTCCATAAAGCTGTAAGGAGTGGGGAGGGTGGGAGCCTTCTGCTTTCACTCCATGCTTTGAATTCACTAATAAAGATGGGAATGAGGAATTCCAAATGTATAAACAACTCTCAGTGAATGAAGAAATGAATCCTGCCAAATTCATAATCACTCAAAAAAGATTCAAAACTCAACACTAGGACCTAACTCTCTCCCACAGGTTAGGGAACTCTGGGTGACAGGAGCTGTTTTCACAGGGAATTCCTACCATTATAATCATCACATGATAAAAAAAAAATGAACCAGTTGCAAAGTGTTGAATAGTGAAACAGCCATTTTAACTGACTTGGGGGTTAAAGGAATTACATGGTCAATTGCTTAGCCATAACATTTATTTGATGGCTGAGATTTATGTTACTCAAGTGCATATACATATGAAAAGTTCTCTTCTGATGTATTTAGTTGAAGTGAATCAAAAAAAGAGTAACTAACAATTAGTTATGTACAACTCTGAAAAAGGACATGGCCCTTCAACCAATTAGGGTATATTATTTTGGGGCAGTTTTTTGCTGATTATGTTGGTTCATGTGTGGAAAGTAAAAGATACAAACCATAAATCATCTGTATTTGAATGTACAGACCAGTGGAACTTTAAGACTCTTGCTGAGAAAGATCATCCACTGTTTTTCTTAAGGATGCTTGTGTTGGCTTTAGAAAGTGAAAAGTAAAAAGCCACCTTGCACTTAAGAAAACTGTGAGGGGCCAGAAAGATCACTCAGAAGACAGGGTGCTTGCCTAGAGTATATATGGCAGACTTGGGTCTGATTCCCAATATCCTATATGGTTCTCCAAACCCCATCAGGAGTGATCTCTGAGCATAGACTAAGGAATCTACCCTGTGTACCATCAGTTTGATCCCAAAACAAACATAAAAAGTTAAAGATAAGTGAAAAAAACTATAGTCATTCACCTGTTCATCACCAGACCTACATTTGAAGGCAGGTCCATTGGTCATTTTTGCACAGCAATGGATATGTTAACAAAAGAAGGATTAGGTTGCTCACACTCTAATTCACATGTTCCCATCTTGTCTAATAAGAATCGGTTGGGAATTTTTAATACAAACAGAAAGCACATTTCTCAGCCCCTGACTGGGAAATTATAGAAATCTATTAGTCTAGATTTTGTCTTACTCTTGCACCTTTCTCTATGATTCCTATCAGAATCCTGGTTCCTATCAGAGAAATCTGAGGAAAAAAAAATTCAAAAAAAGATTCCAAAAATGTTCAAAAAAATTCCAAGAATACTGATAAGGAAAATGTAAACCAGTGTATTACTAAGCCTCTAAAACAATGAAATTTTAAAGAATAAAAAATTCTTTAAAAATAAATACTTGCATTGAAGTTAGCAGAGCTGCTAGCAGCTCTCCCTGTGCCCAGCTGACCATTAGGCACCCAGGAGGGAAGGCTGGGCTAACCGTGGTATGTCATTCCAGCAGAGCCTCACAAGAAGCCAGAGGAACCCCCCACACCATGAGGGCAGCCATTTTAAACACCCAGATTCCACAGCTCTTCAGAGCTCCACCCAGTAGAAAAGCTCATCTTTCCTCATCTCAGTTCATCAATAAATGCACGAGACGAGAGCCTACTAGTATCCCACCCACATGGCAGAGCCTGGCAAGCTACCCGTGTCATATTTGATAAGCCAAAAACCAGTATCAATTATAAACCTCACTCCTATGACCTGAAGGAATGGTTTGAGGCTCTTCATGTTCCTGGAGCGAGCAGATGCCCTTGGCTACACTAGCATGTGACAGGACGTATGGAGATGTTACTGGTGCCTGCTCGAGCAAATCGATGAACAACGGGAAGATAAGTGATACAAGTGATTGAACTTAATGGTTGTGTTTTTATAGACACCTTTATAATGAGGATAATATTTCATGTGGCTGTGCTTTTAACTTATTTGATAAAGAATAGCTTAACATGGTCAAATTTCAAGATTTGTTAAGAGGTGAATAGTTTTTCTTTTTCACTTAAATGAAAAAAAATGGAAATCCATTTAGGAAACAGTTTTAAATATCTTAGCTTTAAATATTTAAATTGTTTTAAATATATTCAATATCTTGGTAAAATAGTAACAGGGCCTTGGAACAGGCTCAAACAGCTGGACACATTCTTGCGTGCAGGAACCTCAGTTTTGATTTTGGTTCTGAAAGCTCCCGAGCACAGACAGGAGCAGCCCTTCAGCACTTCCGGGTGTTTCTGACTCACCACTCCCAAATATGTTTGATTACCAAATATTTTATATTGCTTTACATTTTTTTGAAATTGACATATACATGAAAATACTATCATCCGGGGCCAGAACTATGCAGCGGATAAAACACTTGCCTTGAATGTGACTGGCATTGGTTTGATTCCCAATACTGCACATGGTCCCTTAAGCTAGGAGTGATTCCTGAGCATAGAGGCAGGGGTAAGCCCTGAGTTCTGATAGATGTGTCCCACCACCCAAAGAGCAGTGTGTGTGTGTGTGTGTGTGTGTCTGTGTGTGTGTTTGTGTGTGTGCATGCGTGTACATGCATGTGTGTCACTTGTCCCTTGTCTTCCCATTGTTAATAGATTTGCTCAAGCAGTTGCCCATAACATCTCCATTTGTTTGGGAATGAGGTCCATTATCGTTAGTGGCTTTGGCATATCAAATACACCATGGCTCTGCTGTGGCTCTGGGTTCACCCCAGGGGACCCAGTCTTTTTTCGATATCAGGCCTTCAACCATCCAGGGACCATGGGGTAGAGCCCTGGGTATAGACAAGCCTGTCAACTGTCTGCCACCTGCCAATGCAACTGGGCGCTGCAGCCACACCTGCAACACCTCGAGGGGCAGGTATAATCTACTAAAGAGTATAATCTGAAAAAAGAAGCATGTGATCAGTGTGTGATCAGTATGCATACGACCAAGCTAACATAAAAAAATCCATCAGTCCTATAAAACACTAGGTGGATGAGCTGCAGGCAGTACAGCAGTATGGCACATGCCTTGTATATGACCAACCCAATGCTCCAGCTCCAGCACCCTATATAGTGCCCAAGTGGGGACAGAGCAATACTACAACGGGTAGGGCATCCAACCCAATGCTCCAGCACCCCATATGGTACCCAGGTGCGGCCAGAGCGATAGTACAATGGGAAGAGCATTTGCCTTGCACGTGGCCAATCTGGGTTTGATTCCGGGCATCCTATATGATGCCCAGGGAACCACCAGGAATGATTCCTGAGTGCAGTCCTCTGAGCATGACCCCCAAAAGAGAGAATTATGATATGCTAAATTATTACAGCAGTAATTTCAAAATATTTGCATAAACGTAACACATTACTGTATTGTCAACCAAAAGTGCAACGTGATGTCACTTATATTTCAATCAAACCAGACTGAAATATAATCTGACAGAACAACGCACAGCGGGTAAGTGTGGCACATGGCAGACCTGGGTTCAGTTTTGAGGATTCCTAATGGTCCCCTAAGCCCCAATAAGAGTATTCCCTGAGCAAAGAGCCAAGAGTAAGCCCTGAGCACTGCCAGCTGGGACCCCAAAACAAAAATTAACAAGAAATAAAACTAAACGTAAGAAGGAAAGTGGTAGCTCAGCAGAGCACCAGGCTTTCGTGACAGGCCTGGGTTACATTCCAGGGCACTAGATATAGACACTAAATTAAAGCTAAAATCAGAATTATAATTATTTCCATTCCTTTCCTCAACTGTCATAAATACATTATCAGGGCTAGAGAGACAATACAAAAATAAGGAGAAACATGCCTTGCTCAAGACCAACCCATGTTCGACTCCCTGGCACCTGATATGGTCCCAAGCCCTGCCAGGAATTGATCCCTGAACACTGTTGATGTGACCCAAACCGAATTTTTTTTTTTTTTTGTGTCACACCGGCAGTGCTCAAGGGTTACTCCTGGCTCTGCACTCAGGAATTACTCCTGGTGATGCTTGGGGCACTTTATGGGATGCCAGGGATCAAACCCAGGTCAGCCATGTGCAGGCAGAAGCCCTACCTGCTGTAATATCCATCACTCCGCCCCACGACAAATACGTCTATATATATATATATATATATATATTTTACAAATATATATGTATTTATATTTGTGTATACATATATTTGTATACATAACTTGTATCACTTGTCTTCCTGTTGTTCATCAATTTGCTCAACCGGGCACCAGTAACATATCCATAAGTCCTGTCACATGCTAGTGTAGCCCAAGGTCATCTGCTCGCTCCATGAACACGAAGAGCCTCAAACCATTCCTTCATGGGAATGAGATGTATAATTTTTACTGGTTTTTGGCATATCAAATACGACACAGGTAACTTGCCAGGCTCTGCCATATAATTATGTATGTGTGTATATACATATATTTGTGTGTACAATTTTTAAATATCACTGTATCGCTGTCTTCCCATTCATCATCAATTGGCTTGAGCGGGCACCAGTAACATCTCCATGTGTCCTGTCTCATGCTAGTACAGCCTAAGGGCACCTGCTTGCTCTAGGAACATAAAGAGCCTTAAACCATTCATTCAGGTCACAGGAATGAGGACTAAAATATACCTCAAATTTTTAAATATAGAAACTATGATATGTCTATATTTTTATAAATATAGAAACTATACTGTACATTAGATCCTATGAACTTATCCTCCTTCTAAGTGAACCTGTGTCCTCTTTCGTTATATAATCATTGCTTTCCCTGAAAATTCACCATTCTGGTCTCTGTTTCTATTAAATCAATTTTTATTCTAAAGATTGCACGCATAAGTGATACTTTACAACATTTGTCTTTTTTATTGTTCTTTTGGGGTTTTTTGTGACCACGCTCAGGTTTTACCTCTGGTTTCCCCCCAAATTACTACTGGGTGGGGTGGGGGGGTCACAGGAGCCATCTCTAGTGTCAGAGATTGAACCTGGTTTAGCTGAGTATAAGGCAGGCGCCTTGAACCCTGGACTACCTCTCAGGTTCCAGTATGTCTTTTCCTATCTAGCTTTCTTAGAATAGTGTCTTCCAGATTCACCTGTATTGTAACAAATGGTAAGATTTCCTTCATTTTTTATGACTGAAAAGTATTAATGTGTACATTACAATATCTTTATTCATTGATCAATGTACATTTACTTTATTCCCATACCTTGGCTATTATGAATATTGCTTCAGTGAAAACGGATAAGCATGTACTATAGTATGTCTTTCGGATACATACATAGCCAGGGTCTCTGAAAGACAAACTACAGATTTCTAGATCATCTGACTGGCTCTTCTATGTCTCCTCCTAAGTCATGCAGTACTGAGGTTTTCTGTTACATTCCTAGAAGAAGGCAGTTGGGATTGTTGGACACTGAGAGCAACAATTCAGAGGTAGAGTAAAGGACACCAAACAGTGATTTAAACACTGCACAATTCACTAGAGCTAAAGACGTCATTTCTTTTGTTACTCTAATCAGAACTGTTGCAGGACATGCAGCATCGGACATGCTGCTTCCAAGGCAGTTGTGTTTGATTATTTGCTTATTTTCATTTGGGGAAAAGTGACTTCCCTAGTTTTTCTTCCTTTCTTCATTTTTAACATGCATTTTCCTGTTGTTCGAATTCTCCTTGCTCATGGACAGATTCCTTTTAAGTTTCTTGCATCTTGTCTGGTTTTCTGGAAAACTTAAAAATCTTCCCTCCAGCCTTAGATACTGTGCATGCAGTCTGCTGTGAACATTTTAAAGAGAAAAGGGCAGGTCTCTGTAGCTTTCTCTGCCCTTCTCATGAACAGTATTCCCCAAAGCCTTGAATCTTATCAAGGGCTCTAGCTGGTAAATGTCTATAAATATACATAAATGTCTATAAGGTAAAGGTATGCAAATGAAAAAAATGACAAGATCTTTGTAATATCATTAGAATGTGAATTTTTACAATGATTCTGCTGAGAGGCTGGTGTTTAGGAAGCAGTAATTTCTCTTGGAGATACTCCTGAGACAGAGGAGAAAATTACACCAGGGAGAAGAAACAGGGCAAATGTTTGAAGATCCATGTTGCAGATGGGTGCTCAGTTCTCGTGTTGTAGAGGTACCTCTGGATGGTAAGAGCCCACCAGCTGTTCAGACCCTGCTAGGGAGAGCTCAGTCCACCCTTGGAAGATGGGCATCATACATCATTATGGCGAATGTGCTCCCACTGTTCTATGAAACATGAAGGGAAGATATCATTTCTCCAAGACTTATCAACTATCCAAGGCACTAAGAGATGGGAGGGTCTTTTAAAAAGTCAGATATAGGCTGTGACTAAGCCATAAATGGTGCTGGTTTGCACCATAGGACCTGATATCTCAAAACAGAGAAGGTATATTCTATACTCAAAAGTGTGATTTAATTCATTAAATACAGGCAAAAAATGCAAATGATGGCTTCTAAGTGTACGTAGTGCAACCCACAATGTGTAGGAGAAGGAAGAGAGAGAGAGAGGGAGAGAGAGGAGATAAACAACCTGCCATTTAGGCAGGACGTGGGAGGGGGAGGGAATTGGGGACATGGGTGGTGGGTGATGGGCACTGGTGGAGGGCAGGGTGCTGGAACACTGTGTGACCGAAACCTCCAAACGTGAACAACATTGTAATTGTATATCTCACGGTGGTATAATAAAATGTTTAAAAAAAAATTAAAAATAAATAAATAAATAAATAAATAATTCTGCAAATGCAAAAAAAAAGGTGTGCTTTAGTTTAAACAACAAGGATCATTATGTGAGATATATGTGTACATACAGTATTTCAAAAATCATAAATTATATTTGTATTCTATAACAGTACAATTTCGGTTGGATTAGTATAACTTGGGGATCGAAGAATCGGTAATGGTTCTACTTATCTTTTCTATTACTTCATTTAAAATACAGAATAGGACCAAATGGGGTGCTGAGTCCTGGCACCCATTTGGTCCCTCATTTCTGCCAGAAGTGACTCCCAAGCACAGGGCCAGGAGTAAGCCCTGAGCACCACCAGGTATGCCAAAAGCAAAAAAATTAAAAATAATAATAATGTAGAAACATGATCAGGAGAAATATAATCTAGCAGTCCAAATTTTAATATAGTCTCAATTATTTTGGTTTCTTTCCTACCTAGTTAGAAGTAGTTTCGAAAATGAAACAAGAAAATTAGGAGCTGACTTCCAGGAGGGCAGGCTGGGGCCCCACCTGAGTGTGCCCAGGACTTACTCCCGGCTCTGATTAGGGATCACTCCTAGGGACTCCGGGAACCATGCGGGGTGCTTCAGATTGAAGCCTATGCAAGGCACGCTCACCACCCGCTGTGCTGATGCTCTAGCCAGACTTTCTGATGTATTTAGTTTCTGACCCATATTTCTGAATTCTGAATGCCCCAGTCTATGTGGAATATTATATACACAGTGAAGATGAACTATTAAAATTGAACTTCCAAAATTAGGAGAGGTGCCAATTGGATTGTCTTTTGTAAATATGAACTCTGTCAATTCTTTCTTTGGGGACTGTCTCAGTTTAAATGGAACCCCTTGGGAAATAGCAGGTCTTCTGCTAAGCTAGCATTATGGGACTTTTCTATTTTCTGGAATCTACGTTAAAGAGATATATGGGGAGAGGGGGACCTGAGTGATAGTCCAGCGGGGAGGGCATTTGCCTTGCATGCGACCGACTCTAGTTCCATCCTCGGCATCCCATACGATCCCCGAGCACTGCTAGGAGTACAGCAGACCAAAAAAGGTTTTACAAACAAAAGTATGAGCATAGAGATACGAATTTCTGTTCTCTAAAGTTGTAAACAGTGACATTGTTGATACAAGCTTTCAGAACTTTCAGGACCTGGCTTGCCTGTTGATTCCTAAAATAGTTTTTAAGATTGCTCAAGACGGCTGGAGTGATTGTACAGTGGTAGGGCATTTGCCTTGCATGTGGTCCACTCGGGTTCAATCCCAACATCCCATATGGTCCCCCAGTTACAGTCAGGAGTAATTCCTGAGTGCAGAACCAGAAGAAACCTATGAGCATTGCTGGGTGTGGCAAAAAGAAAGTTAAAAAAAAAAGAACTGTTCAAATCTTGAGTGAATGAATTGAAAGATTTTGTGAATACACAATCATTAGGAAAAAGCATTTCTTTTTCTAGATACAATGAGACCTTCTACCATAAATGCTGGTCAGATAAATGAATTTTAAACCCATATCTGTATTTCATACATCAAATCTAGTTTGGCTCGAACAGATGAGAGAGCAGGGGTGAAGGTCATAGAAATATACATTGCTGGGACTTTTTGTCTATAAAAAAAGAAGTTATAACCATACTAATTCCATTCTAATGCAAGTCTAATATGGACAGCTATGTGATGATATCTTAAACAATAACATTTAATAGAGTGAAGTCTGCCAGCTTTTGTAGAATAGAGGGATGGTAATTTCTCTTTTAAAAGGTAACTAATTGGAGAGATTCTGAGATGACAGTAATGTATACCAAATACCAAGCATATTATTTGTAACTTGACACTTAGAAACTGTCAAGTATTTATTTATTTTTGGTTGAGGATCCACATCCAAAAAGTTCTTGGGGCATACTCTTAGCTCTGTCCTCAGAAATCACTCCTGGCAGGGCTCAGTTGACCATACAGGGTCCCCGGTATTGAACCTAGGTACTTCACATGCAAGACACAAGCCCTCAGCACAGTATTAGCTCTCCAGCTACTAAGTATTTATTTTTTAAAATCAATTTTTAGTGCCAAAACTAAATCTATCATATGGTATGATCGACGCAAAACTACATTGGGAAATAGTGCTGACTTCTCTACTTCTCCACTGAACTCAACACTAAATGCCAGATGGTTGATGCTCCCTCGGCATCAACACAGTGGTGAGAGTTCAATGAGGGAAGGCAGGTTCATTTACTCCGCAGGTCTTAAAGCTAGATTCACACAGGACAGCTCTACCACTAGGTAGAAAGGCAGCAGAGGAAAAGTAGCTAAAACAGAATTCATCCTAATCCATTACAAGACATATATGGTAAACACAATGACAAGAAATGAGATCATAAAACGCAAACATATTTAAAATACCCTAACAGTAATTATATAACTGAATACCAATTTTTCAGGTAGAAACATTCTTCATCATTAATATTCATGATTTTGCCCAAACCAGATTCAGTTGTTAGACAATAGCTTCCTCTGAAAGGGAGAACAAGGGAAAATAACAAAGATGTTTGCCTGCTTAAATGGCTCCACTGAGCCCATGAAAGGTTTTTCACTACACATTGTCCCTGTGGACACGGGCTGATGGGGCAACTGTTACCTGTGTGGTTCTCATCACCGGGACACACAAAGGTCAACACAACCCTACAGATTTGCTTTCTGGCAGGTAAATCCTTGTCCAGCAAGTGACACATTTAATTTTAATTTTAAATGCACGAGATACGTATAATCTGCTCCTACACTGGGGAAGGGAAGAACCAGAAATGTTAATAACAACTACAAATGTTTCATGTTGCAAGGGGAGAATCAATATATAAGATATTATAAAAATTTAAACATTCTTCTGCCTAAAAATCTAATCAGCAATGAGAAGTGAAGAATAAACTGGAAAAATATCTGCAATAAAAATGTCAAAGACTTTAAATCCTTATGAAAAAGAAAGCACATTACATCAATAGCAGAAACAATGAAATCTCAAGATATAAAAGGCAAAGGGCAGGAACAAGTAATTTTAAATTATACATATGCAAATTGGTAGTAAATACATTATGAAAATTAAACTCATCAATATTCTAAGATATGCAAATAAAGCAATAATAAATGACTTCTATCACAAACTGACTTAAAAACCTCACAGATTCTTGGCAAGATTGCAATTCTATTGGTCATCTCTATGCAAGGGATATCTGTGTGAATTATCCAGCTTTCACTTCAGCCGGGCAATTTAGTGGTACATAATAAAATCCTAAAGTCATTTTCTTTCTTATGACATAATAATTATATTTCAATGTTTTTTCTCTTGTCCTGAAAAATCATGAGAAGCTTGGTTTGGGAGCAGTGGGGATCCCCAAAATATCAGAACAAGTACCCATTTTGTCTCAAGGACTGGCATCGGATTAGTGGCCAGACCACTAATTCGCTCAGTTCCAAAAGCCTTTACTAATTACCAATAATAAAACAAGCTCTGTTACTACAATCCAAGATATTGGGATCCCCTAGAACTCTCACTCTTAGTCAGAACTTGACCATGCACTAGGTCCCAGGTCTCCCACCAAAGTGGATGTCTCTGCCTCAGTCAGTCTCTTTATGTATCGATAAACTATAATCCTTTCTACAGGGTGGGTTGCATTAACAAAGATCAGCAAATCAACTTTTAGGTGTAGATGTTAGGTGGTACCACACCTCTGGTTCGGGTCTAAACAATGATAATGCCAGGGCCTAGTCTCTTCTTCAGAGATTATCCTTAATGTCAAAACACTGTAGAGAGAGAGGGAGAGAGAGAGAGAGAAGGCTGATATACAGAATACATCTCAATGGATGTATATTCATGGGGAGAATCACATCATAATTTCATGGACTTCATGCAATCTAGATGGTACCCATAAGGTCCTTCTTATTTCTACCCTGAACCAGGGTAACTCTGAGTGTCCTATCCTCTGTTTACTGAAAGAATCATGCGTGTTTGCCTTAAGGCAAACTAGCATGATTCCCTCCTTTGGTCTTGACAGTTGATAAACAATAGTCTCAACATAGCCAGGGTGGTGGTCTCCTAGTAAATTCTAATTGTTCCAAACGGACCAGTAGATGTTAAGAGGAAATATGCACAATCTAGATAGCATTGAAATGATAGTGGAGATTACAATAATCCAAGAGTTATTAATTCATAGTCAAAATCACCCCTGTAACTACCATACCCTCCATCAGTGTTTACACAAAAAGAGAGAACTCTTTAGCATTAACCCTGGCTTAAAGACATGTGTGTATCACTTGATCACTTGACATCCCATTATTCATCAATTTGCTCGAGGGGATGCCAGTAACATTTCCATTTGACCCTATCACGTGCCAGTGTAGTTCAATGAAATCTGGTTGCTTCAGGAATACGAAGAGCCTCAAACCGTTCGTTCAGGGTCTTGACGAAGAAGTCTGACCATCTTGTAGGTAGGCCACCACGTGATCTTTTGACATCCCGTGGGATCCAGTCGGTAATGGCTCTAGTTCAGCGGTCATCTCCAAATCGCATTACATGTCCAGCCCATCTGATTTTCAATGCCTTAGCAAATGATACAGTGTCCCTGATTCTGGAAAAGTGACGGAGGTCAGAACTCCGGATTCTTTTTCTCACTTGAGTGAAGCATGATATTCCAAGCACAACTCTTTCAATTCCTCTTTGGGAGACCCGAATAGCATTCTCATCCTGCTTTCATAGGGCCCAGGTCTCTGAGGAGTATGTTAATGCAGGGAGAATGGTGGAGTTGAAGAGATGTGCCCCGGAACCGGAGGTTCTTTGTCTTTTTGCTATTTCTTCAATGCTTTTGATGGCATTCCATGTGTGTATATATATATGTATATATGTATGTGTGTATTATATGTATAATATGTATATTATACATATAATGCACACACATATATGTGTATATATGTGTGTGTATATATAATATATATCATGCAAATAAATGCAATCATTCTATATGTCTTTTTCCTTCTGGCTAATTTCACTCAACATAGTCCTCTCCATGTCCATCCATTTATAGGCAAATTTCATAACTTCATTTTTCCTAACAGCTGCAGAGTATTCCATTGTGTAGAATGTACCAAAGTTTCTTTATCCAGTCATCAGTTTTCGGGCACTTTGTTTCCATATTCTGGCTATTGTAAATAGTGCTGCTATGAAAATAAAAGTGCAGATGGTGTTTCTGATGTGTGTTTTTTGATTCCCACAGTATATTCCCAGGAGTGATATGGCTGGGTATCCAAGGTCAGACAAAACATGGATCAGGAGGTCTTGTCAAAGGTGGGATCTACCACAAACATGTGGGAGTCAGAGGTTAGGTAAGATGGAGAAGGGAAAAGTGTGCTAATAATTGTTGAAAATGATAATACCAGCCTAGAACTGAGCATTGAATACAAGCAAAAAGATACATATGATAACCGCTAAATGTATTATAATCCACAGTGTGCAAGAGAAGGAAGAGAGAAAGAGAAAGAGAGAAAAGAGAAAGATAAAGAACATGCCATAGAGGCAGGCTAGGGGGGGAGGGGGGGAATTGGGGACATGGTGGTGGGAAATGGGCACTGGTGGAGGGATGGGTGTTGGAACACTGTAAGACCAAAATCCAAGCATGAATCTCTTTGTAATTGTTCATCTCACTGTGGTATAATAAAATAAATATATTTTAAAAATAAATAAATAAAGCCATGTAAGTAGCTTAAACTGTAAGTAGCTCAAACAGCAGAGCTCCAAAGTTAGCTAGGATCCAAAGAACCACTAACTGAAGAGCTAAGAATCACCAGGAGGAGAAACGCTGGGCCACTTGAGCATTACTTGAAGGCTGTCCCAAATAAAACCTTTACAGGACCAGAGAGCCAGTACACTGGAGAAGGTGCTTGCTTGCATACAGCTGATCCCATATTAATCCCTGGCACCACATATGGTCCCCCCAACCAAGCAGAAGTACCACCAAAGTGATCCCTGGACTCAGAGCAAGGAGTAAGCCCTGAATACAGCCAGGTGTGGTCCAGAAAGCTATGTACATCTTTACATCAGATGCTCTTATATCCAACCCACAGCATATTTTTGAATCGATTGATTGAAAATGCTCCCCCCATTCTCCTTAATATAAATAGAAAATCTTCATGGTTATTTTTATAAATAAAAATGCAAACTTGGGCTGGTGCAATGAAGCAATGGGTGAGGTGCCTGTCTTGCATAAGGCAGACCTGCGTTCAAACACAGCATCCCGTATTATTCCCTGAGCACCACTAGGAGTGATTCCTGAATGCAGTGCCAGGAGTTACCAAACCCTTGAGTATTACCAGGTATGATCCAAACCCCCACTGAAATAAATAAATTTTATGGCATAAATCTAATAGCCATCTCTCAAAAAGCAATGTCATTATTAGAGGGTTTGCGCATCTGAAGAAGAACATAAAGTCCAGCTTTTCATAGGAATGGACACAAAAACAATATTGAAGACTGCAAATTATTTAGTCTTTCAGAGAATGCAGATCATGGAATCACATTTTTCTAGCTGTGCTTTTCAGAATAGCAATTTAAGTCCATGTCACAGTTACAAGGAAAACTGACCTATAATCAAATGAGTCTATGGGACTAGGGGTTAAACAGGGTGAAATTGCTTTCCTTCTGAACTTCTTCGAGACTTGTGTATGTTACTGCGTGCTATGGATTTCTGAAGAGAGGCATGCTATTAATGAATGCTTCTCAGACACACTTGGCCATCAAACTCCTTTTATGCATAGTGTTTCCTTAGTTAACTTCAGTGAACACATGCCAGTGAATACAGTTCGGCCGGAGCTGTGAACCTTTGTTTGTTCTGGCTTCAGACATCAGTTCTCATCTTCAACAGTAATATTTCCTTCTCAGAAAGAAGAAACTACACATTGAGAAATAGCAGAGATAACAGAGATGATAAAGTAGAAAAAAATATTTTTTGAGGAAATGCTTGACTAAGCTTTCCCAGGAACCATAGACTGTGAACCTGACATATTGCATTCACTTAATTCATAATAGATGAATGTAATTGAAGCCCATTAGTATGGATATGTGTTTTTTTAAGTGAGATGTTAAAAGCTAAAATTATAACTATTCCCAAGAGATATCAGAGCAATCATGATCGCAAACTTTGAAAAGAATAAAAGTTTGGCATGAATCGTTTGGCAGTACTCCTGGTGCTTACTGAACACTGCAGTAGAACGGCAGATGAGCCCTTCCTTCATGAAGGAAAGGTGCTGGCAGGTTGATGAAAAGTGAGTATTAGCAAGACTATGAGCTTTGAAAGTACTTGGGGACAATAGGTCGTCAGGTTGAGAGAGAGTGAGCAATCACTGCTAAAAAAACAGAGTAATAGGGAAAGTCTAGCCTCTATGTGTTTCACCAAGTACCTCGTCTTCCCCATTTTGGCAGAACTTACCACTATATTGGGCAAGGGGTGGTTCAGGCTCAAAGAAAAGATGTGATTCAACCAATGTTCCTTCATTGAGGACAATTACTATATCCACCTAGACCTGGGAGAGAAAAAAAAAGTAACAAATGTTGATCATGCTCGAGTTTAGAGGTGACTACAAGAGTATCCCACCCACACGGCAGAGCCTGGTAAGCTACCCATGTTGTATTTGATATGTCAAATCACTATCACTATCTTCCCATTCATCATCTATTTGCTCGGGCACCAGTAATATCTCCATAGGTCCTGTCTCATTCTAGTAGAGCCCAAGGGCATCTGCTTGCTCCAGGAACATAAAGAGCCTCAAGCCATTATATTAGGTCATGGGAATGACCTAATATAATTGCTACTGGTATTTGGCATATCAAATATGACACAGGCAGCTTGCCAGGCTTGCTGTGCGGGTGGCATACTCTAGTAGTCACCTCTAAATACAGCATTTATTGATAAACTGCATGGCCGCAAAAGGCCGCACGAGCCGGGCTGTGATAGGCTTATCTATTGGGTGGAGTTCTGACAAGGGGGAAGTCTGGATGTGGAAGATGGCGGCCCTCATGGAGTGGGGGAGTCTAGCATGTTGCAAGGCTCTGCTGAGGTTCTTATCAGAACTTATAACTTATTAACGTTAGTATCACTAAAAGTTGAAATGCCAAATACCAGTAACAATTATAGACCTCATTCCCATGACCTGATGGAATGGTTTGAGGCTCTTTATGTTCCTGGAGCAAGCAGATGCCCTTGGGCTGCACTAGCATGTGACAGGACATATGGAGATATTTGCCTGCTCCAGCAAATCGATGATCAACGGGAAGACAAGTGATACAAGTAATATCTAGACCTGGGAGAGAAGCAAAGTAACAATAAACATTGACCTTGCCCTCAAGGAACTGTTAGACACAAAGCTAAAGATTTTACTTCAGGGTGCCACAGAGATAGTACAGAAGGTAGGGTGCTTGCCTTGCATGTGGCGAACCCTGGTTCGGTCTGGAACCACTTCTGGTCTCCTGAGCACTGCCAGGATTTCAAGAGTGATCCCTGAGTGGAGAACCAGGAATAAGGCCTGAGCATTACCAGATGTGGCCCCGAACAAACAAACAAAAAAGTTTTACCTCAAAATGGGTTGCCCCAATATGTACTATATGTTCTAGACTACATGTTATCAAAAAGTGTGTGTTCAGGCGTGTGGGGGAGAGGGAGAAGAGAAGAGGTATCTGGCTGGAAGAATAAGAAAGATCCCACATTGGAAGGGATTGAATTAACTTCTGTGTATACTTTCCTTCGCTATCATCTACAGCCCAGAGTTTAAACTATCACAATAGACAGAGAGCTCTGTTTAGAGTAGGAACCAAATATTTTTCAGTGCCATATCTTCCACGGCTGTGAAATATTCTTAGATTTGAAAGATGGTCAATCCTTGAATGAGAATGAATATTGAATATTACTGTAATAAGAGTAATCGGCTTTGGATAGGTTATGTTTGGTTTTGCATAGGTTGTTTTCCTCTTAAGTTTATTTATTGCTTCTATGTGCAACTCTGTCAACCTGCCTGTCTACTTATCGTCCTTTCACAAATAGTCCTGAACTACCATCTCAGACTGACTATTCTCTGAAGCACATCAGGGCTTGCCTACTCCACTGACATTTGTTTTTTTTTATCCTTGATGTATATTCATTTTTAATTCATGCAATCATTTTTGAGATAGCAAAGAATTTGGATTGTTTATTATCTCAGGGGAGAATCAAACACCATTCTCTCCAAAGCAGAGATATCTAAAAACACGTGTTGGAAGTGGTAATGCCAGACTAGAACTGAGCATTGAATGTTCGCAAAGAGATTTACATGATAACCACTAACTAAATGTATGTATGGCAAGCCACAATGTGTAAGAGAAGGGAGAAAGAAGAGAGAGAAAGGAGAGGGAAAGAAGCAAAGTGCTTATTATAGAGGCAGGCTGGGAGGAGAGAGGGAATTTGGGAACATTGGTGGTGGGAAAAGTGGACTGGTGGAGGGATGGGTGCTGCGACATTGTATGACTGAAACCCAATCATGAACAACTTTGTAAATATCTATCTCACAGCGTTATAATAAAAAAAGCACATGGAACAAATTATATACAGTAATGACTCCATTTATAATATACATATATCAAATTTTGTTATATATTCATATTAAATCTATAAGTATTATTGAAAATACTAGAAGAAAATGTTATAAAAATTAGTAACTAACTGGAATAAAATGATAATAAATCAAAAAAAAAAATACTTGTGGCAGCCAGACCACAGATACTCCCTTTGACAGCACCCACTCTCTCATAATCCTTAAAAAGGATTTCTTGAAAGATAAAAATCCAGGAACTCTTTGCTGATTCACTCCCAATTAGCTCAAGGAATGTCTGATCTCATCCAGATTTACCTGGCATGAAATCTTTACCCAGACTGTGTTGGACTCTGAAAACAAAACAAGGAACACTAAGCTGAGAGGGAAAGACAACATTTATCTAAGGGAATCTTAGAATTTAAATGTGTAGGCTTGAAATTAAAGGTGCAGTAAATATAGGTCTGTAGTAAATTGCTTATGATGTAATAAACAAGAATTATGGATGTGGCAATAAAGAGAGGCAATATAATATTGTATATTTAAGGAGCAGCTATCAGCAAAGGAATAGATCAAATTGCCATCTTGTTTTCTGTTGATAGCTCCAGAACGGTTATTATTCCACAGGAATGCAAAACGGGAGTCCACATTACCAGAGCTTTCATTTCTTGATTGCTGGCTAATGGGTTTGCCCTTCCTTACAGGGCGACCACACAATTTGTCACAATGGGCGCACAGTGGCTATTTCAGGGAGCAACTGGGGTTTATTAGAGTAGGTGCAATAAGGTCCTGGATCTGTCACATTAAGAATAAAACAGAAAAATGTAATAAACAAAGAAACCCAATGTGTTGCAAAATACAGCTACTTGCTTTTTTTTATTAGAGAGCCTTTAAATTGTTATTCAAAATACTGAATAAAGAAACACTTTTCAAAGAGGTAAGAGATATAGTCATTTAAAAAGCAATTATCAAAAAACTTTTTTAAAAGTTGGGACAGCGTATTAGTTTTCTTGTTGCTACAATTGTAACAAATTATCATAAACTGTGTGACTTCAAATAACAAATGTAGAAAGCTAGGGATACAGTCCATAAATTAGGGGACATGCAAAGAATTCCAGTTCAATCCCAAGTACCACATGGCCCCCTGAGCATTACTAGATATAGCCCATAGCCCTGGAGGTCTTGGGCACTGTGGACCTGAGAGGCAATACATCCTCGGACCCTGGAGTTTACCCACTGGCCCAGTTGACTGAGAATTGTCAAGAGTGACCCAAGGCCTTCTTGAGAGCCTATGCCCTCTCAAAAAAAATATTCTCATAATTCTGGAGGGCAGAGGGCCAGGATATTTAACCTGAACACGTAAGGTCCTAGATTTGATTCCGAGCACCGCTACTACTAATAAAAATAATACTATTCTGGAGGTGATAAAATAAAATCAAGGTATTAGCAGGGCACTACTGAAAACTCTGGAGTGATTCAATTTGTTTCTTCCCATTTTTGGTGGCTCCCAGTGTCCTTGTCTTGATTATCACTATCACTATCACTACCTTCCTGTTAATCATTTATTTGCTAGAGCGGGCACCAGTAATATCTCCATATGTCCTGTCTCATGCTAGGAGAACCCAAAGGCATCCGCTTGCTCCAGGAACATAAAGAGCCTCAAACAACTAGATTAGGTCATGGGAATGACCTAATATAAATGTTACTGGTATTTGGCATATCAAATACGACACGAGCAGCTTGCCAGGCTTGCCACGCGGGTGGCATACTGTTGTAGTCACCTCTAAATAAAGCATGTATTGATGAACCGTGCGGCCAGGCTGTGATAGTCTGGTCTGCTGGGTGGAGTTGTGATGAGAGGGAAGTCCGGATGAGGAAAATGGCGGGTCCCAAGGAGTAGGGGGTTGTCTGGCTTGTTGTGAGGCTCATTGTGAGGCACCCAGAGGCAGCAGCTTCCGGGAGCTTGTGTCCCAGGGCCTTGGCTCTTTTGTACACCTGAAACAAGATGGACACAGACTTAGTTTCAGACACAGCTGACGTACAGACCCAGTGAGTCATATTCCAGGTGGGAAGCAGGGGGTGGGGGTGGGGGTATGAGTCCAGGCCGCTGGGTGTGAAACCTGGCTTGCCCTCCATGACTGACCACCTGAAAAGCATCTTAAGTTTCTTCTTCGTCTTCTTTTTGTTTTTTTGGGTCATACCTGGCAATGCTCAGGGATTTCTCCTGGCTCTGCACTCAGGAATTACTCCTGGCGGTGCTCGGGGAACATATGGGATGCCGGGGATCGAACCCTGGTCGGCCACGCAAGGCAAACGCCCTACCAGCTGTGCTATGGCTCCGGCCCCTCAGGGCTTACTCCTGGTAGGGTTTGGGGGCCATATTTGGTACCAGGGACTGAACCCAGGCTGGCTGAGTGCAAGGCAAACACATTCCCCGCTGCACCATCTACCCCTTGGGATGAGGACAGCAAGGGCTCAGGGCTGAGCAGTGATGACCCCAGGTTTCCCTGATGACCGGCCCCAATGCCTCAGGACCTGTGAGCTACCTGTGGGCTTCCACTCATGGCAGTTCCTGACAGACCTATCCAAAGCCAGAACTTCCCTGATCTTCTCACTCCTCTCTGAGGAGTCTTGGCTCTGACCAGAAGTGGTTTACACACTCAGGTGTGGGGCCAGAGAGAGCTATTGGAGTGTGGCCAGCAGGTGTGTGCCCTGTCTTGATTATTTCACTTCAATTTCTCCTACCTCCTTTTTATGCTAAATCATGGATGATGCCAATTAGTCTTAGGACTTTAAATATTATCTGTATGATGATGACTCCCAAGTTAAAATCTCTGCTCCAGATTTCTCCCAAGAAAGTAAGCTCAGTTAAACTCAATGCCTCTAACTTCTCATTTGACATCTCCACTTGAATTTTAATAGACATCATGAAATCAGTCATGCTATAAATCAAACACCTGCAATTTTCTTCAGATTGGAGGTTGAGCATTTCACATCCAAAATCTGATGCCTTTGACGCTCTTCTTCCCAGTTTGTGAGCAAAGCCTGCCATCTTCACCAAGTTTATTGAGAATTTAACCTCTTTTGCCATATGCAGTGCCAACAACCTGTACAGGCCACCAGCACGTGTCTCCACGTGCTGATATGCCAGATACCAGTAACAATTATAGACCTCATTCCCATGACCTGATGAATGGTTTGAGGCTTTTTATGTTCCTGGAGCAAGCAGGAGTGCCCTTGGGCTTTACTTGCATGAGACAGGACATATGGAGATGTTACTGGTGCCTGATTGAGCAAATCGATGATGAACGGGAAGACAGTGATACAGTGATACAGTGATACAGTGAACATGGAAAACACCATGCTTCTCACACTTCTACCAACCTTGAAGGGGTCTATGTCCCATATGAAGTGATTCTCTTTGATACCATTTGGGCATTCTATTGTTTAGCTCCTTTGTGGACTCCTTGCATCAGAGACAGTCACAGATGGCTCAGAGGTAGATTCTCCTTCCCTGAGATCGCCAGCTCACTCCAGAAGCAAATCAATAGTAGTAGCTTTCTAGGTCACCCACCTAGCAACAAACTGGAGGTTTATTATACCTCACTCCGCCCCCTTAAACTTCATCCATTGTGAGAACAACTCGGAGAACTCAGGGAAGCATTTATATTCATAAATATATTAGATGATATGATAAATGGCTCAGATGGTCAGCCAAGTGAAGAGATACATAAGGCTGCATTTGGGAATATCAGGAGTCCATGCATTTATGTCCCCATGTAAATGGAGTGGCTTGCTCTTGTGGTATATGTATGTGTTCATCAAGTCAGAAATTCTCAGACATGACCCCCTTGTTGGTGGAAGTTTATGGAGACTTTATCATACAGGCATCATTGGCTCCATCATTGACCATTGAAAACTGATTCAAACTTCTGTCTCTGTACATTTATTCAATATCAAACTGTGTAGCTGAAAGTTCCAATCATTGTCTCATGCTTGGCTCTCGGGTATCTTGCCTTGATCTTTAGTATGATTCAAAAGTCACCTCATACCATCTCACCCCACAGAGACTGGCACACATCCAAAACAGCAAGAACAACCGGTGCTGGCGTGGATGTGGGGAAAAAGGGACTCTCATCCACTGCTGGTGGGAGTGCCGACTGGTCCAGCCCTTTTGGGAAAACAATATGGGCATTCCTCCGAAAGCTATATATTGAGCTCCCATTTGATCCAGCAATAGCACTCCTGGGAATATACCCTAGAGACCGAAAAACACATAGCAGAAACACTATCTGTACTTCTTTATTCATCTCTGTGCTATTCACTATAGCTAGAATCTGGAAACAACCTAAATGCCTGAGAACAGAGGACTGGCTAAAGAAACTGTGGTTCATCTACACTATGGAATACTATGCAGCTGTCAGAAAGGATGAAATTATGAAATTTACCTGCAAATGGATGGACATGGAGTCTATCATGCTGAGTGAAATTAGTCAGAAGGAAAAGGACAGATATAGAATGACTGCATTCATTAATAGGATATAGATACCAGTGTTTTAATAAATATGGGAAATGGTAATGGCAGATTAAAACTCACCACTGAATATACACAAAGAGACTTAAGTGATAAACTCTAAATATCTGCAGGGCTAGCCACAATGTGTAAAATAAGAGGGAGAGAGATGCAGAGACAGAGAGAGAGATAGAGAGAGAAAGAGAGGAAACTGGGGTACCTGCTATTAAGGCGGGTGGTGGGACGGGAGGGGAGGGGTACATTGGTGGTGGAAATGGGGCACTGGTGGAGGGATGGGTGCTGGAATACTGTATTACCAAGAGCCAATTAAAAAAAAATAAAAAAAATATATGAAAAAAAAAAGTCACCTCATTCACAGACACAGATACACACGTACACACACAACATATTTCTCTTGTATTGGGGATATGCACACACACAGATACACACATACACACACAACATATTTCTCTTATATTGGGGATATTACAGGGATTTAGGATCTTCATTCTGGAACTGAGTGGACAAAGACTAGACGTTGGTTGGGGGCTAATATCCTCCCATGAGGTATGTGTTCTACCACTGGGTTAAGGGCCAGCCCTTTATCAAAAATTGTGAAGATCTTCACAAAGCAGTAGATGCCAATCTTTCCCCAGATATCACTTTCCACGAACTAAATGTTAATGAAGTATCTTCTATTAGAATGGCTAATGCAATTTAAAGAAAGAACCGGCATGTTATTTCTCACTATAAGTTGCACTGCCACACAGGGTGATCTCCTGGAAACAGGTCATCCCATCTCACTGCACTACCCAAAACCCTCCATGCCTTCCAGTTTCACTCAGAACACAGAGCCCTATTTTGGCCGAGAAAGGAAGGTTTGCTGTGATCGTATCTAGCCCATCTCATTCGGGCTCATTCAATTGCATGAGTTTATTTTTTGCTCTTCATAAGTGACTCCCACCAAGAAATATTTAGTACCCTGTTAGATAGAAAATTCTTCTCCCATTAGCTTTAAAGAAATCTCTCTATTTCTTCAATTTTTTTACTTAGAAGTTGCCCTTTCAGTGAGAAGATAGTTCCCTCTCTATCACCCAACATATCAAGTTTCTTTTTCCTTTTTACAATCAACTAGTTGCCTTTCTAGAATGTAAGCTCCAAATGGTAATTTTCTCTAGTACTGTATCCTCATGAGAACTTACTACAGTGCCTTTTCATAGAAACTAGGAATTTTGTAAATGAATGAATAAGTAAATTATTGAATAAATGAATAAGTAAAGAGTTCATCAGTGAATAGAATCAATAACAATAGTGATAGACATGACATATCCAACCACCAGTTGAAGTAAAAACATACATATATACAGAGGTTTAACTTTAGTGCATTTATAAAATCCTTATTACTATAATAGCGTCACTATTAGAAGCTAAGTTTAGCTAAAACAATGAATTCCATTTATAGGAACAATATTGAGTGTTATTTTATTCATATTTTCCCATAAATGAATTGTTCATTTGATACTTCCTTGGCACAATAGGTTTTTGGCATTCCTTTTTAGGAATTAGGTTTAATTTTTCTTATAGTCCATGCATTTTCTAGCACAGTCTCCATCTCGTGGGAGTAGAAATAAAAGGTAACAACAAAATATCTATTATTTGAGATTCAGACTTAGAAAGAGGACTTCAATTTCCTCTATGCTGTTCTTGCTCTGAATGAATGATTTCATCATCTTCCAGCTCTATGGAAAGCTAGAGCTGCCCACTTCTCTCTTGTCAAGGCTAAACACAGCTTTCTTCAGTAAATATCACTATTTATTCCCAAAGAAGTACCCATGAAGTGTTTGGTACACTGAATTAAATTGGGTTGTGCACCACGGGTTAAAGAGGTGTTAGGATGAAGGAGGTTATTTGAAAGTATATTATGAAGCAGGTTTTTCAGTATGGACTCTTTAAAACTAAATTTAAGCAGGAACACTATATTCATATTAGGGCCCCATGCCTGAACATTATGATTCTAGAGACCGGGAAAGATTGGAAACCATCGTGCTGGGTGTACTTTAGGTCATGTTATAAACGGTGCATCATATCATCTTCACCTAATGTTAACTTTTGCATGCGATGATCATGTTGCTACAAAAGAGAAATAGGGCTTATAATTATGAACAATATTCTGAGAATTCTACACAGAATTGTGTGACAGAAACCCCAAGATCTGGCTTGACTATCTTTCCCCACCTATATCATCTATCAAGGCAATCTACTCCCTGTGTAAAACTTGGCCATCTGTGACTTTCATTTGTGCCCACGTGGTCACGAAATACTGTTTCTATGCTCTCACTTTACTTCATTGGTGCAGCAGCCTACTTAACACAGAGAGTACTCTGACAATGAAACATTACTGCCTAAAACTGTAGGAGATTTTATGTGAATTCCTCCCTGCTTATATCATGGTCATAAACTTAGACTCTTGTTGGAAAAATATATTTTAAAAATATTTTTAAATTATTTCAGTCAAAATTGATCACTTTCTAAATTTCCAAGATCTTGAAGTAAAATTAGGAAATAAAGGAACATATGCCTTGGTCAACTCTGGTTGCTATAGCAAATATTATAGACTTAACAAACATTTCATTTTCTCAGTTCCAGATGCTGGGAAGTCCAAATTCAAGTTGTCAGCAGATCTTGTATCTTATGTGGATTTACTTCCTGGCTTGTATATGTTTTCTTCTGTTCGTCAATGGCAGAGACAGGTGACTAGCTCTGGTCCTCTAATTATGGCATTAACCCCACCCTGAGAGCTCTGCCATACAATCTACTAACTACTTTCCAATATCTTCACCTCCAAATGCTATCTACAATGTAATAAAGCTCTAATAAAAGAAGTTTCCTAAGGAAACAAGAATCCATGCATATCATTCTGCCTCTGGTCTTTCCACAATAGAGTCCTTCTCACACACAAAAAATACCTTCACTTCATTCTATTGACCCCAAATAAAGTCTTGACTTGTTGCAGCATTTACTCTAAGATCTAGAATAAAGGCTGCTCCAACCTAATTTTTATATCAGAACTGGGCAAGATTCACAGTATGATGTATTCATCCTGACTCAATCTTCCTCAGCCTTAAAGGTGTGACTCAAGCAATGGTCTGGAATAATACCATGGAGGGATGGTCAAGGTAGATATGTCAATCCCAAATGGAAATATCAGAAAGAAACAAGAATGACAGGCAAGTCCAAAAATGACCAAAGCAGAGCCCAGAGGATATCTGGTTTTGCGAACAAATCTGGGTGATATGTTGCCTTTAGGACACAGTGCGTCCACAGGTAGAAATTCACTGCAATGCCTGCTGGACCCACAGCTCCCTAAGAAGCTGTTTGCCCATCTCTGAGTGACACACACACACAACCACAGATCTGCCTTTGTTTGTTTATACTTTGGGCTATACCTGGCTGTGCTTGGGGCTTAGCTTGGCTCTGCACTCAGGGGTTACTCCTGACGGCTACAAAGGGGGTGTTAGTGTGCCATGCAGGAATCACACCCAGGTCCACTGACTGCATGAAAGGCCAAGCGCCCTCCCAGCTATAATATTGATCCAGTACCAGGACCTCTTTTGAGTTCTAGAGTTATGCCAAAAGCATGGGTGTAGATCTTATTTATAAAGACTGGTTATGTGCTCTGTGTTCACTAAACCTGATTCACATCATAGAAAATAGAAAATATTTTCACAGAATAGAAAATAGGAAAATGGTTTCTATTATATATGCAGTACTCCTCGTACTACAGATGAGGTGTGACAGTGAATGAAGAAAGTGTGCATTGCAAACCCAAGCATGTGGATGTTGAGACTTCACGCGCTCCTGTACCCATCTGCCATGCTCTACTTCTCAACAATTGCAATAATGCTGGTTCGTCACCTTCATTTGGTTCCTTGCTGAGGAATACAAATTCCTGACTTCTTACCCCATCCAGTGACTTGGCTTTTACATTTTAGCAAAAGGGATTAAGGTGATATAAGGGAATTCTTTATTCCTATTTTGAGCCCTGAGCCATTAGCTATGTCAGATTCGGCTTGAGGGAGAGAAGAGAGAATGGCCCAAGAGGGAATAGGAAGGGCAGGGAAGAGAGGAAAGAGGAAGAGAAGAGAGGAGAGACTGGAGAGCACTAGAGAAATAAGAAAAGGAGGAGGTGGAGAGAGGAAAGAGTGATAGAGGGAATTAGAGAAAGAGAGAAAAGAGGAAAAGAGAGCAAGGCCAGAGGGAGAGAGAAAGAGATGAGAAAGAGAAGAGGGGAAATAACTTGCCTTAGAAAGAAGGGGGAAACACAACCTGTAGATTCATCAGTGGGTTTCTTGACTCGGTTTGAGATTATGTGTGAATCCATGTAATAGTGTGTGTGCTCACTATGCTATGGAAGGCGTCCTGTCTGCAGTTGGTTCCTGCCTTATGTCCTGAGCTGATGGGATAGACTTCAGCCTCTGGTAGACACTGAACTGGAATAAGTGGGATGGAAAATGAAATAATAAATGAGCACAAATGATTGTGTAATATTATAAAAAAATGAAAGAAGGGGGAAAGGAAAGAGCGAGGCTAGGGGTCAGAACAGAGCAGACGAAACTCTGCCACAGTGAGACAGGGATTCCTCCTCGGAACCACAGGCCTGCACAGCCTCAGGACTCAAACCAGTTCACACGGGCAAAGACTGAAGACTTGACTATTTCATTGACATGTCCACTCACAAAGCTAAACAACACGAAGCTCAATTTTTAAGTGCTAGAGGGCTGTGTCTCCCTACCCCATCTGACTCTTTGAGATGAAAGGGTTTAAGTTTGTCCAATGTGAGGTGTGGAGCCCATGAATCACTTCCTCCTCTGTTTCGTTTATCCTGGTGATCTCAAGGCCACTACTCATCTACTCCAGGCTTTGCGTGTTGGATTCATAAGCAGCCCTCTTTAAGGAAAAAGAAAATAAGTGTGGTCAATGGGAAGTGAGCTGATGACACCATTTATGATGGCTGTTTCGTGAAGGGATGAAAGAAAAATGCCCCCCCATAAGAGAAGTTCACTGACACTATGTGAGCACATCATAAACTACATAGTTCTCTTGAAGCCAGACACATGCAGCTTTGTGCAAAAGACAACTGTCTACCAAAGGAACATTTCTGAGGTGAGCAAGAAATTTTACAACTGGCAGTTCCTCTTTATAAGCCCTCATTATTCATGTGCAATAACTTATTTCTGGGAAACTGGGGAGTGATTAATTTTTCTGAGCACTTTGACTGAATTATATCATTTCCTTTTCACAGCAATTCTCCAAGCAAGGCCACATTATTAGCCCTCATTTAGAGATAAAGGGCATCAGGAATAACTTGAGGGAGAGGAAAGAGGGAGAGAGAGAGAGAAAAGAGAAAGAGAGAGAGTTGGAAAGAAAAACATCCAAGCTTGTCGCAGACAAGACTATCACCATGAATACACTTGGAAAAATACATACCATCACTTGGCTCAGTTTACATTTATAAAAAGAGTAAGACTGTTTGGTATGGCGAGAGTGCAATGGGTAAGGCACTTGTTTGCCTTGTACGCATCCAAGCCAGATTCAGTCCTCAGAACCTCAAATGGTCTCCTGAGCACTGCCAGGAATGATTTTTGAGTGAAAAACCAATAGTACTACCTGTGGCCAAGAATGTTGTAATTAGTAAATAAGATATGAAGAATGAAAAAGATATCACCTTTATTCCTGGTACCAACAAATCTCAAAGAGAAATAGATTTATAAAGATATAAACTTCAGGAACTGGAGTGATAGTAGCAGGTAGGGCATTTGCCTTGCATGTAGCCAACCGGGTTCGATTCCCAGCATTACATATGGTCCCCTAAGCGCTACCAGGAGTAATTCCTGAGTGCAGAGCCAGGAGTAACCCTGAGCATCACCAGGTATGACCAAAAAAGAACAAAGAAAGGTACAAACTTCAAAAGTTTGATTTCAGCTCAGATATTGGTTCCCCTCTGCCACTCTGCTTTCTACAAATAAATGGAACTCATATTCAAGTAATTATTGAATTCCCCCTACATAGATGTAGATTCAGTGACTTTAAATACTTTGGGTCTACAAAGGATCACTTGTATCACTTGTCTTCCCGTTGTTCATCCATTTGCTCGTATGGGCACCAGTAACATCTTCATATGTCCTGTCACATGTTGGTGTAGCCCAAGGGCATCTGATCACTCCAGGAACACGAAGAGCCTCAAACCATTTGTTCAGGTCATGGGAATGAGGTCTATAATTGTTACTGGTTTATGACATATAAATATGACACGGGTAACTTGCCAGGCTCTGCTGGTGTTATTAGAACGATGTCATCAGCGGAGGGAGTGGTGTAGTTGCCGACCATCTATCTTCACTCCCATTCCTTCTCATTCTAATTGTCGCATGATGTTCTCGAGGGTGGCACTGAAGAGTTTTGGTAAAATGGTATGCAATTCTGATTTTCAGAGAACACTTCCTATCACAAGTCTATAGCAGTCAGGGACAATTCCAGAAGGGGCCTCTGACCCTGCCATTGGTTATTTGATAGAGAAAGTTAGTTTAGCGGAAAATTGTTTAAATTGTTTGAAATTTCAGGGCTGGATTGATAGTGCAAAGTGTTAAGGGGTTTACCTTGCATATGACTGACTTGCGCTCCATCCCCAGCACTACACAGATTGCCCAATCACTGTCAGATGTGACTCCTGAACACAAAGCCTGGAGTAAGCCCTAAGCACTGTCCTGTGTGTCCCCAAAAACAGAACAATTGTTTGATTTCAGTTCACAAGTAGCGATGTACATGTATGTCTTTACTATTCTTTCAAAGTAAGATCAAAGTGATTTGCTTTGAACTGGACTCTTCCAATTGAGAGTTCTCTTCATAAAAAGAATAAATCATACCAGTGCCACTGATATTGATTCTCTCCTTTAATATTTTCATTATTATACATTTTAGTGGAGAAAATTATAAGCAGTTTCAAGTTACCCTAACATGGGCAAGACCTATAACTAACCTTCCTTAAAGAATTGCTCAATTGTGAGAACAAATAAATAGTCTGATGATTACAAGCATTCATCAACATGGATGCCAATTAATATGCTTTTTCTGGGAAATGAAGAGTATTGGTCAATCAAAGAGTAAGCTGAGTAGAGGTCAGCTAAGAGAGGTGTTACTGTATACCTTTGTGAATTTTAAATTCCAGGAGAGTTCTCAAAAAACATTCAGAATATAGCCACAATGTGCAAAATAAGAGGGAGAGAGATGCAGAGACAGAGAAAGGGAGACAGAGAGAGAAAGAGAGGAAACAGGGGTACCTGCTATTGAGGCAGCCTTGGGGTGGGCGGGAGGGGGTGGGGTACATTGGTGGTGGAAATGGAGCACTGGTGGAGGGATGGGTGCTGGAATACTGTATTACCAAGAACCAATTATGGGTGCTGGAATACTGTATTACCAAGAACCAATTATGAACACCTTTGTAATTGTATGTCTCATGGTGGTATAATAAAAGTTTTTTTTTAAAAATTCCCATTCACAGCTGTGCTTCAGAAAACTAAGTACCTCACAATCAGCTTGACTGAAGATGTAAAGGATCTGTACAAAGAAAATTACAAAACGTTACTTCAGTAAATAAAAGGGGACATGAGGAAATGGAGACATACCTCTTGCTCATGGGTTGGGAGAATTAACACTGCCAAAATGGCAGTACTTCCCTAAGGCATTGTACAGATTCAATGCAGTCACTTTACGAATTCCCATGACATTTTTCAAAGAAATTGATCAAACATTCCTGAAATTTCTATGGAACAGTAAACATCCACAAATAGCTAAACCAATCCTTGAAATTAAGAAGATGGGAGGAATCACCTTTGCAAAAATAAATAAATAAATAAATAAATAAACAGCCACTTTGGAACATCAACGTCGCGAAAGTCAGAGCTGATCTTTGTGATGAGAATTTAAGCACTGATATTTTGCATTGAGGCTTGAGATGGATAAAATACTCATACTTAAGATCTCGGAGGCTTTTTGGGTTTGTTCTTGCTCAATGGAGAAAGATATTTCTCCAGAGTTGGGATGTAGCGTTTCTAAGTGGCCACTTATTCAAAACTGGGAAACAATAAAATGCAAAATTGGTCTTATGTTGGGGAGCCGCTGGGGTCCCCTAACAGCATCAGGACAGAAGTTCTCTTCTACCTCCAAGGCTGCCGGGAATGGATGAAAACTCACAAGTCTTCTACCAAATAGGTTCCCACCAGAGAGAGTCATATCAAAGTGGATCCCACCAGAGAGGAAACATTATCTCAATCAGTCCCCTTATATACAAAAAAGTAATCCTAACATCAGGGAACTGTTAATTAAACAGCTTCTAGATAGTAGATAAGTGTAGAAAGGTCGTGCCACACCATACTACAGGTCTAAACAAATGATTATGCCAAGGACTAATCCCTGCTTCGAGATTATCTCTTATGTAAAAAACTAGAGAGAGGAGCCTGGTATAAAGTAATAAATTTTAATTTCATGAGCTTCATGTAATCTAGATGGTACCCACAAGATTATTTATTATCTGCACCACGGTTATTATCTTCTTATTTATTATCTGCACCACGGTTATTCTGAGTATCCTGTTCTCTGTACATTGAAAGGGTCACACTTGCCTGCTTGAGGGCAAACTAGTATGATCCTTCCTACAATATTAAAGGATAGTCTCAACATAGCCAGGGTGTCAGTCTCCTGGTAAATTCTAACTGTCCCATGCTGGGACTGGTGGGTCTAAAGAGGAGCTGTGCCCAATTTAGATAACATAGAAATCATAATAAGTCAGAAGTTAGTCATTCAGAGTCAAGGTGACTGCCACACCCTCCATCAGTGTTTACACAGAAGAGAGATCTCATTAGTATGAACACTGGCCTAAGAACATGTAAATAGATTAAACAGTGAGTGGATAAAACAGCAAAGCTTCCAAGCTGGCTAGGCCTGTCATCCAACAGTCTTACAATCTGCTTATGCGCTCCCAAAGTACTAAAACATGATTCCAGAATTCTGGACCATGAAGAAAATATAATATATATATATATATATGTATGTATGTATGTATACATACATACTTTTATGTGTGTATATATACATAATTTTGACTGCAACCAACTTTTTGCAACCAACTTTTCTGCATGATTACTCTAGAGTATGGATTAGAATGACCGCTTCTCAATAGACAAAGTCTTCATTCTAAAGAAAGACAGTCCTTCCAGGATACAGTTCAAATTCTGCTTATGTCAGCCACACTGTGATTCATGCCTAAAATAGTGGAAACCACTCTATCAGATTATCAGTTTTATTTTACACAGGACTAAACCTTTTGGGATGCATTTGTGGTCTGAGAGGTATTATTCAGTCCAATATTGGGTTTGGAATGTCAAGGACATATATTAAATTACATCCTTTTATTTACATTCATATCATTAGTATAAAGTGAATAATGTCATTGAATCTCACACATCTCTTTTGCTTCTGCAGGAGGGATTTTTGAAACTGTGGAGAATGAACCTGTTAATGTGGAAGAATTAGCATTCAAGTTTGCAGTCACCAGCATTAACAGAAACCGAACTCTGATGCCTAACACCACATTAACCTATGACATCCAGAGAATTAACCTTTTGATAGTTTTGAAGCCTCTCGGAGAGGTAACTATTTTCACACTTTTAAAAGCATTTTTGGGTGATATGTCTGCTCTACAAGTCACCTTTGGCTACCTGCCCTTTTCCAAAGTGGACAACTGTGTGCAGATGGCTTGCAGGAAATGTCTGTCTTCCGTGTCACTGTCCAGTACAATACGAACTCTCCTAATGGATGTTGCCTAGCTCTGTTTTCTGGGCCTCTCTGATTAGCTCACCCTTCAATGCCTGCCCCTCTATGATTAACTGTTCAGTGGTGAACGGAAAATGTCAAGCTTGATCTGTTTTTCCCTTCTAAAGCTGAGATACCACCACAAAATTGTATAGTACAGTCAAATAAAACTTTGGGGAAGGTCATAGCCACTGAGCATGTGGAAAGTCCAGGACACACATAACTCACACCCAGAATTTTAACAGGTTGTAAACTCCTGGGCTGACCTATTAGCTCAGATCTTTCTCTTTTTTAAACTTCTTTCCATCAAATCATAGAAATATGAAGATGAAGTCTACAAGAACAATTGAGTCTCTATTTCTACTCAAAGAAAAATAAGTCCTTAAAATCTAATATATATATAATCCATTTCATATTATATAATATTATATATTATATTTATATATATGCTGAAAGTCTTCTATTATGAGTGATCGAAAACTTGGGCTTGTTCAGATACTCCCCAGACACTTCCAAGTTGACTGAAGCATGCTCACATTTCATAACTTGAAATTGGCCTCGAACAAAGGAAATATTGGATCTAGATACACATAAAGTCTGCTTATCACCCCAGAACAGACATTTTCTCTCACATTTTTCCTTAAAACAAGTAAATAAAGGAAATATAAGTAACCCTATATTGGTGTTTATTTCCAATACTGTTTTCACCTAGAATGAACTTAGCTCATTAAGATTGCAAGATATATTTACTTCCCAAACTCTCTAAAGTTCATTTTGTTCTTTTCAAACAAAATTGCTTTCTTAGAAGCACAGATGAAATATTTTAGGTTTCTTTCTATGGAATGAACTTAATATGAACACATTTTTTTTCTGGGCCAGAGACAGCACAGTGGGCAGGGCCTTTGCCTTGCATGCAGCTGACACAGGTTTAATTCACAGCCCAACTTACTGACCCCTGAAACCGCCAGGAGTGATTCCTGAGTATTCACCCAGGAGTAAGGCCTGAGCACTTCTAGATGTGGCCCCAAAACAGTCAAACAAAACATTGAGTAGCAGATGTGATATTGGTCAGTGTTATCTATTAATAAATAACATCTTTTTACACTATAAAGTTTAGAAGGCATCATCAAATAAAATTTTTTCTCTGGGTTAGATCTCTCTCAATCTCTATCTATGGCTCTTTCTATCTCTCTATCGACACACACATATACACACATGCAAACACACACATTATTGAGCAAGTTCCTTACAAATCCAATTATATTTACTCAGGATGCTTCAACCCACATATAAATGGAAATGTGGTTTTTTTTATATTTTGTTTTATTTTGTTTGTGTGAGATGAAGTACCTGCCATACTTATAAATTAAGTACCTTAAAATCTTGTTTAAACTGGTAATTCGCTGGGGAAAAAATCAAAATAATTGATTTTCTATCAAGTAATATTAACACCTCAGAGCAAAATATTAGCAGAAATCACTATCCATTGTCAATGCTAGAAAAAAATAACACTTCGCATAACCTCATGCTCTTATTTCATCTTGCTAACCAATAAAAACACCAAAAATGACTTTCTAAGAATGATGCCAATTTATGCTTACAGCACTGAATGCAAAAATTACATTTTCATGTATCATAAGGTAATCATTGCCAAAAAAAAACACAGAGAAAGATTTGCTTCTGAATTATTTTTTAACATTTGTTATAGTCTTCAAACTTCTATTTTTCCTACAAATCAGATCAGATCATTTTGAAAAAGTGATATAGTATTTTGCCTACCATTACTATGAAAGAACACCTTTCACTTATAAATTTTACTATTATTTAATTATAGTTCATTTTTCAGCAATTTCAAATTCCTTTAAACTGCATTAAAATATGAACTTAAACCCTCTTAAACCATATTTAACTCCAGTATATATTTTCACTAACAAAAAATTAATGGACCCGATTTTACATGATTTGTCAAGACAATCTGTTCTAATTCTCATAGAAATTAGTTTCTTAATATGAACAAAGTAACTTAAAAATGCCTATATTTAAGTAATAGCTAGGAATTTACAAAAGTGTTAAAATTCATAGTAAAGACAAGAAACTAGATAAGTACTACAATGTTACTTGTAATATCCAAATATTGGGTGCATATGAAATGCTTGATGTTATAGGGAAAGTTAAATAAATCATGACCTCTCCCTGGAATTAGATATTTACAAACGCTAAAATATACTTTTGAAGAAGTTGTAATTATTTTGGGAAAAGGTATGCTTTTAGCATTAAATTGAGTGTTATGTGAAAAAAGCAGTATATTAAACTGTCTTGGTAATGATTTACTTCTTAAATAAATTGGAACACTGATAAAGAATATTTAGCACCCAATATTATATCATTTCTATTTTTCTATATAGTTTTAAGTATTCTAAAAATGTATAAAATGATATAGTAAAATTGACTTATAAATAAATATTATGTTATGCTAACAAATAAATGTTATGTTAAATTTTGTACACATATGAACTTGATTTTATTTCACTACATGTTGATTGTTATTGTGTCAGTGAACAGAGAGACCATGAGCTGGGTCTCCATATTCTGCCATTACTTATTCACCTTGACTAGCTTTGTGGTCTATATTAGTTGTGTTGGACGAGATGTCTTCTAAGTTTTCTTTAAGCCATGTGATCTATTACGCTGTGATTAATGGAATATCTATCTATATCACTTACAAATATTATGCAGCAATTTTTCAAAAGTCTGGAACTCTCTGTTGGAGTTAACAATCTCTGTAGTTTCCCAGAGAGTCTTCTGAATTCGGATGACATTAATATCTTCATTGCCATTCTGCCATAGACAGACTTTCATTCTTATGACATTCACTTGGCAAATGGTGCAAAGCTCTGAATGCTCTGAGTACCACCTCACCAAAGAAGGGATTTAGACTTCATCCTATTCAAGGCAGAGAAGTGTGACCAGCACTTCTTTTTATTATTATTTTATGGAATTGGCCCTGAGATGTGCCACTAATGGGTTCTACATTCCCATCCCTTAGTATTTTAGCACCTCAGAAATATTGGAAGAGGCATTAAACAAGTTACTCTGCACATACAGCTGGAAAATCATTAAAATAAAAACAATAATTAAAACAAAAAAAGTAGAAGCCACCAAACGGAAGATGAAATTCACAGAACTTTCTCTCTCTCTTTCCATCACTGCCCTCCTTCTCCGTCCATTCCCTGTCTTCGGCCATCAGCATGTGACCAGCTGGCGCTTGGTGTGGCTGCTCTCTTTGGCCCATCTCACAGTTCTTCTGTCAGTGCTGTGCAGTCTATTTGCAATGCTCTGGAAGTCCCACACATACAGACCCGCTGGAAACACCCCTCAGTGGACAATAAAGACTTCTTTTACATCAACCTCTATCCGGATTATGCTGCTATCAGCAGGGCTGTCCTGGATCTGGTCCTTTATTACAAGTGGAAAACAGTGACGGTGGTGTATGAAGACAGCACAGGTATGAGATTTGTACGAAGCTTCATCTGGCCTTGCCTGGTCTGAATCCAGGGAGCCAAGCCTGCTCCTGGGCATTCATCTCATTGGGTTGAGTAAACAAAAACCATATTTGATGGAAGCTACTGAACTATTTCAGTTTAGGGTTGCTAAGTTTAATTGATTCCACTTCCTAATGCAGTGCTGACAGATGAAAATACCTAGTAATTTCTTACAATAAAATGTAATTAATTTTCTAAATTTAAGAATTAGGGAGAAAGAACTTGTCCTGGATGCAGTTGACTTGGGTTTGATTCCCAATGCCACATATGTCCCTAAGTCCCACCAGGAGAGATACTTGAGTATGGAGTCATGAGTCAGCCCTGAACAAAACATCATGTAGTATAAAAAGACTTAAAGTCATCCCTTTGTTCTATCTACACACTAGGTAATAATACTAATACAATTATCAATGAAAATGGATAAAGCAAGATTTTTTTTAAATTATAAATAGCATTTCATTTTTCAACTTTGCTTTCATCAAGTGCCATCACGCAACTCTTTATTCCCAAGGGGAGAGAACAGTGAGCTTCCTCTGTTTGGCCCAATAACTGGTTCTGTTTTTAAACTGTCAGAGAAAATCTGACTGTACTTGTGTCATCCTTTTTGTCCAATGTATTCTTGGAACAAAACATTTATGCATTTTCTTACTTTAGAAAGAAGAGAATGATTGGCTATACAATTTATAAATATTATATTCAAAACAGCCCTACTGAGAAAGAAACTGGCAGATATATTTTTAGCACTTTACCTGCTTGCTATAAAGGAAAAAATATTGCCAAATGACATCTTCACTTGTCACGCGTATCACTTGTCTTCCCATTGTTCATCAAATTGCTCGAGTGGACACCAGAAACATCTCCATATATCATGTCACATGCTAGTGTAGCCCACGGGCAACTGCTTGCTCCAGGAACATAAGAGCCTCAAACCATTCCTTCAGGTCATGGGAATGAGGTCTGTAATTGTTACTGGTTTTTAGCATATCAAATATGACACAGGTAGCTTGCCAGGCTCTGCTGTGCAGGTGGGATGCTCTTGTGTTAGTCTCTCATCTTGTGCATCTATTGATGAACAGGGGAAAGATCGGCTTTTCTGCTGGGTGGAGCTCTGACAAGCTGTGGAGTCTGGAGGTTGAAAATGGCAGCCCTCATGGTGTGTAGATTACTCTGGTTTCTGGCAAGGCTCTGCTGCGGTGGCAGGCCAGGGCTAGAACCCGCCTACCCTGCCAGGCACCTTGTGATCAGCTAGGCAGAGGGAGAGCCAGTAGCAGCTCTACCCTGTGTATGTGAGTCTCTGGATCAGGCATACATGGGCTGGGCTTGAAAAAGACTGCTGTAGGGTGGAACTCTGACAAGCAGGGCTGTGATCAGTTCTTCTTCTGGGTGGAGCTCTGAAGAGCTAGGGAGTCGGATGTGGAAAATGGTGGTCCTCATGGTGTGGGGGTTCCTCTGGCTTCTTGCAAGGATATGCTGGAATGGTGGACCAGGGCTAGAACCCGCCTTCCTTCTTGGGCGCCTCATGATCAGCTGGACACAAGGAAAGCCGGTAGCAGCTCTACCCCCATGTCTCTGAGTCTCTGGATCAGGCATACCTGGTCTTGAAATAGATGTCTAAAGGGTGGGACTCTGATGAACAGAGGGCTGAAATCAGAAGAATGGAAAAGGCAGCAAATTTTGTGTCATCCATTCTGTCTGAATATAATCTGAAATATACAGCAATTCTTCCAATACACTCTTAAATGCAAAAGTTTAAATGTTAATTATTAATATTTAATAATTAATTATTATTAGTTAAGAATTGAGTCTTTCTTAAATCCGGCTCAGGTATGCCGGTCCAGAGACTCCCGCAGACATGGGACAGAGCTGCTACTGGCTCTCCCTGTGACCAGCCGCTCAAGAGGCGCCCAGGAGGGATGGTGGGTTCTAGCCCTGGCCCACCATCCCAGCAGAGCCTCGCAACAAGCCAGACGACCCCCCCACTCCATGAGGGCCTCCATTTTCCACATCCGGACTTCCCTCTCATCAGAACTCCACCCAGCAGACCAGCCTATCACAGCCCAGCTTGAGCAGCGGCCCCGCTGGTTCATCAATAAATGCTGGACTTAGAGATGCCTACAAGAGTATGCTACCTGCATGGCAGAGCCTGGCAAGCTACCCGTGTTGTATTTGATATGCCAAATACCAGTAACAATTATAGACCTCATTCCGGAATGGATTGAGGCTCTTTATGTTCCTGGAGCAAGCAGATGCCTTGGGCTCTACTAGCATGAGACAGGACATATGGAGATGTTACTGGGGCCCGCTCGAGGCAAATCGATGATGAACGGGAAGACAGACAGTGATACAGTGATATTAGTTAAGAATTAGGGAGAAAAGAACTTGTCCTGGATGCAGTTGACTTAGGTTTGATTCCCAATGCCACATATGGTCCCCTAAGTCCCACCAGGAGAGATACTTGAGTATGGAGTCATGAGTAAGCCCTGAACAAAACATCATGTAGCAAAAAAATACATTTATTTTTAAAAATTATTTTATTTAATAATTGAATAATTTCCATTCAATTATTAAAATGACATCTTACCATCTTTAAATAGCTTTGGGAGAGTATTATATTGTAAAAGTAAATGTAGTCAGATCTTCCATGTTGCTTACCCATCAAAGAGAATATGCAAGAGTTCACATAATAATACTTCTCATTATATAGTACCCTACATTGTATAATAATCTCTCACCATTTCTATGATCTCTGGCAAAGCAAGTCCTAAAAGGATAATAAATTAATAATTAATATTTAAACTTTTTGCATTTAACAGTGTATTGGAAGAATTACTTTATATTTCAGATTATATTCAGACAGAATATTAATTCTGGTGTTACATTGGGTGCTGTACATACCTAGGCCAGACGTGGCGTGGTAATTTGGGCTCCTCTGCCCATTCCTCCACCTCCATGCCAGGTACCCCAGAAGAGAGAAACGCCAGACCCACAGCTCCATAGGTGCATGGCCGCAGAACAGCCACATGACAGTCTTAGATAGTACTGGATGTTAGGATCAGGTCCTTCCCAGGATCTTTCACATTTATACACTGTATACAGTTCTAGGCCAGTTCTAACTGTGACCCGTCATTCCAGTGAGCCTAGCAGGAAGCCAGAGCAACCCCCCACACCATGAGGTCAGTCATTTTCAGCATCCAGACTCCACAGCTCCTCAGAGCCCCATCCAAGAGAAAACCTGATTTTTCCCCTTTGAGTTTCATCAGTAAATACTCAAGATGAGAGCCTTTTACTGAGAGTATACCATCTACACAGCAGAGCCTCGAAAGCTACCTGTGTTTTATTTGATACTCCAAAAACCAGTAATAATTATGGAGCTCATTCCCATCACCTGAAGGAATGGTTTGAGGCTCTGCCTGTTCCTGGAGCAAGCAGATGCCCCCTGGGGTACACTTGCTTGCAATAAGACATATGGAGATGTTACTGGTGCCCATTCGAGAAAATCGATGAACAAAGGAAAGACAAGTGACAAGTGACAAGCGATTCAGACAGAAAAGATGACACAATATTTGTTGTCTTTTCCATTCTTCTGATTTCAGCACCCATAAATGGCAGCATTTTTATAAGAGAAAATTAAAGATGATAAATTGCTATCATCTTTCACAGATGATAGAAGCTGAAATCTTTTAATACCTATTATGTTTACCTGACCTCAGCTGTTCAATAAAAACTAAAATTGAAAACCCAACATGAATTTGTATGTTGCCATTAAATTCGAGATGACGCATGTTAAAATTGTTCTGCCCACAAAGACATTAAAAATGTAAATGAATAATCAATTGAACCATTAAATTGGAACCCAGAGAATAAATAGGTCATCTGAGATCAATAAAAGCAGACATCTTTTGACTTTGAGTGGATTTAATAATGCTTGACTCAGGGCTTTGGTTCTAAGTACTTATCAAGTCATAAGAAGAAAAAAAAATGGTAAACCTGAAGAAAATAAAGGAACTTAGGTGTGTACAGCACCCAACGTAACACCACAATTAAGTGCCCATTAAGAGCACTTTATTGGGATTTGTTTAGGAATTTGTTAAATAGTCTGAAGCCAGCACAGATGTTGTGGGACCAAATGGCCCATTACTCCCATCGGAGTCAATGGGAGCATTGTGCATGTCTCCAAGGACAAAATTCAATCACTAAGTAGTAGCAGGCAAAATTCTGTCCTCTAGAAGTAAAAATGTAGATATACCCTAGAGAAAAGTGCTCTCTCTCTCTCTGTCTCTCTCTCTCTCTCTCTTTCATGACAGATTATTCTTCATAATAGTCTTCTACATTTCTCTGATCTCCATACACAAAAGTGACTCTAGATAATGAGAAATGGCAGATCACTGCTGGTCCCCCTTCTCCTTCATTAGACCCCTGGTGGAATCCTGATGCCTGTCCCTTCACACACATAGAATGAGCTGAGAGGCTAAGTACCAAACGCAGTGTGGAGGAGCATATTCAGCAGTTTCTACTCTCTCAAAACTAAGCTCAGTAAAATGTAACCACAGCCTTTTCTGTAGAATGGGAGACAGCATACTTTTTTTCTCTAAAATAACAGATCACCTGTAATTTAAGCTTTGGGCATCATGGACTCTCAGTCACAACTACTCTGTTCTGCTGAAAGAGCAAGAAAAGAACCATTAATGACAGGATGTAATGAAATGAGTGTGGTGTGTCCCGATAAATCTTTACCATAAATAAAAGAGGCCTGTGGTAAGATGAGGTACAAATTTTCAAAAGTGCTTTCACCTAGGTGGAGAGGTTTCACTTATGATTTCAATTTCACATATGAAGCCGACTTCATATAACTACAATATGACTTATTAGAGGCAAGCCACATGACAATAATAAAACTTAATTGACTCTAGAGTGCGGGAGGAGGACCAACTACGGTGAGGCTCAGAGACAGGCAATCTGGCGGTGCTAAGCCAGTTGCTATAATTTCTCACAGCAATCTTCTGTAGGGAGGGAAGGGTCACTGCCCAGAGATTGCATTAAAATTTAGAGAAAATTTCTGGACAACCATTGTCGAGTCCAGGAGGCATTTAAGATGGGGTTAATTCAGTTCCTAGAATGATTTTACTTTCAGAGGTGTGCTACCAGCACCAGCTGCTAAATTTAATTGAGGTGGGACCCCTAAGCCCGACCAGGTTTTATACGTATTTGCCTTTTGTATATCTGCTTATCTTTGTCATCATAAACACTTGGTTGCTTTTTAATAACTCAAATTGGTCTCAAGAGCCCCAACTTTTAGGAAGTCGGGATCATTTTAATGTCAATGTACCTAATGGGACCATCTGTTTGGAGCAGCGCAGCATCAAAACACATAATAGTGTGGTAGGTTTGGGGGAAGGGGAAAGATGACAGTGACAGTCGGTCATAGGAAAGGATCTAGTAGATCTAAAAGCTCTAGATTGTAGATCACTGGACAAGCCTTTCTGTTCTTTATGAAACAGGAAGCCATCAGCGAGTTTTCAGTGCAGTCTGTTGTGATCAGATTTATATTGTTACATAGCAAAAAATTGAACTAATTCAATTTTAAAGCAGTAATTGGCTTTATAAATAATTGAAGAACCAGGCAGTATTCTACGTAAGGAGTAGCAAGACACTACAAAAAATGAGTTGTATTTATATTCAAAAGGAGGGGAGGGTTCATTAACAAAAGGAAAGGATTATTTCCAGCAAAGCCATTGTCTGTGGGTGGAAAACAGAAGGGATTTGTCAACATGCAGCTATCCAGCCTCAAGGGTTATGGCCAGGAAACTCCAGGTTGATTGGCTTAAAATTCCACTCTATGGAGGCTGAGCTGCACTTAGGTTAAGTATTAAGTCTGGCCCAGGCATGAAAGACTTCAGTTTGGGTCAACTGTTAATGTTTTTGACATACAATGTTCACACCAGGATCCAGAGAGATAGAACAGGAAAAGTCTGTTTCCTTGCATGCAGCCATCCCCAAATCAATTCACATATATTATCTAAGCAACCCACGCATGATGCTGAGTACAGAGTCAGAAGTAAGCCCTGAGAGATGCCAATTGTGGTCCAAAAACAAAAACAAGGAAACACACAGAAAAGTTCACGCTAATGATTGAGTTGATAATATGATGTAGGAAAACTAGGGTGAAACCAGAGATTTTCTAGAAAAATCAAAGACGAGATCAAGGTCTTTGGAATAGACAAGTAGGAAATTCCCAGAGTATGGACATACTTGAAGGTTGAGCTAACACAACGCTTTGAGAGCAAGCTAAGAGAGAAATGAAGAGGCAATGATGACCAGAGCTTTGGCCTGAACCAAAAGGTGGAATCCCCATTGCCTGCGAGGATGAAGAGTATTGGTGCAGCTGGCTTGGTGGGAAGAAGACAGTCTGGATGCAGGTGAGGCAGAAGCAGTGGTGTCACGACTCTGTAGTCATTCGTGATTCCCAGGTTCTTCAACATTTTCAAGAACGAAAATGCTGAGTAATAAAGATGCTCAGACTTAGAGTTGGAAAGCACAAAATTGTATTGGAAAGTAGAAGAGAAAAACCACAAGAAGCTATAAGACTGAGTTAAGGTAAACGAGTTTTGGGTGGCCCTTTAAGGGTCCTGGCAGCTCTTATCAGCTGCCAAGTGCTTACAGGGATGCCAGAAAATGACCACAGCATTTATCTGGTGTAAATCTTTCGGGGCATTCGTGCCCCTTATCGTAGTCTCCCTGTTGGCATAGGCTCTAGGACAGAGTTTTATGGTCCTAGAAAGCTCTGGGACTGCTGGGTCAGGACAATGAAATGTGTCAGATCAATGGGGAAAGGTGGCAAGGGGAAATGTGGTTTCCTTCATCACTGGCAAGGGGAAGAATATCTCTCAGGCCTAAATTGCCAATTATCTTGTTTCCCTGTTAGCTTAGACTCCAGGATTGCCCGTTATCTTAGTTTCCCTGTCTGCCTAGACTCCAGGGCAGAATTTTATATTCCTGGGAAGTTCTGAGAATGCTGAGACAGAACCTTGTGGGTGGAACATGTTTCAGGTTGACGGGGAAGAGATGGAGCATCTGGAGAGAAGAAACTGTGGCTCAGTTTCCTCACTCCCTGACAAAGGGAAACTGAGACTTCCTCTTTCAGTGTCAGGAACTCAGGCTTGTACATGTTATGTTTGAGTCCTCACTATTTACTAGACATCCAACTGGAGGTAATGAATGGGCAAGTTATATGAATCTGAAACAAGGAAGAGAATGTGATGTGGAGTAGAGCATTAAATTGGCCAGTCCACAGCATACACATGAGACTATATATAGAGAGAGAGATAGAGAGCAAATGTGTTCCAGTTAAATGTCTCTAGCCCTGGGTTTATAAAACATACAAATAGTTTGTTCTGTTTTGTTTTGGGGCCATACCTAGATGTGCTCATGGCTTACACCTGGCTCTGCGCTAAGATACTACTCTTCGTGGGGTACAGTACCTTTTTGGGGCTGGGGATCCAACCTGAGTTGGTTGTATAAAAGTCAAATACTCTACCCATTGTACTGTTCCTCCATTCCCCAAATATTCTGCCATCCATGGTTGCCTTAAATTGTTTTCTCAATACATCATATTGATAAGATTTTTAGACTGTAGTTTATAATGAAAATTTATTGGACTTAAAATAGAGTCAATGTTTTGCAGTAGGAATTCATTTGAAATGAGAGGAAATAATGTGATTGTAGATTAGAGAGATAGTACAGCATGTAAGACATTTACCTGGCTTGCAGCCTAACTGACCATGATCGCTGGCACTAAATATGATCTCTCAGCACCTCCAGGACTGATTCCTGAGTGCAGAGTCGGGAATCTGACTAAGAATCTGGCCTAAGAACAGTCAGCTGTGACCTCCCCCAACAAATTATTTTTAATTGTAATTGAAAGAAACACTGAGGAATAAAAAGAAAAGAAAAAAGAAAGCTACATCCAGTAAATTCTTTGAGTGTTATATGAATACACATGTGTGTATATGAGTGTATAATATGCACTATTTAATGCTTTACTTCTTTATTCTATTTATTCATTTATTTTGCTTGGGGCCACAGCCAGCAACTCTCAGTTTACTATGGCTCTGTACGCAGAGGTCACTCCTGGCAGTGCTCAAGGCACCGAATGCAGTGCTGAGGATCAAACTGAGATTGCCTGCTGCAATACAAGTACCTTAATCCCTTTACTATTTTTATTATTTTTTCTATACAAAATACTTTCTATAACTAATTTAATATGCTTGCCCAATCCTGTAAGTAAAATAACTCTTCTTAATAACTATTTAAAGTATGACATTCTATTCATTTTATTGTCTTCGTCTTTTCATAGGAGACAGCATGTGTTCTCTAGAACCAAAAATCTTGACAGAAGACCTAACATTTCTACTTAAACAAACAAATGAAACATACATATTTCATTTGGGTCTTCACCATGAAGACAAAACATATTTTGCACATTGTCAATGCCAATGAGTGAATCAGTTTATCTTCAGCAATCACAACTCACTCCTTGCCTTTTTTTTTTTTTTTTTTTTTTTTTTGCATCACACCCAGGGATGCTCAGGGCTACTCTTGGCTCTGCACTCCAGAATTACTCCTGGTGGTGCTCAGAGGACCATATGGAAAGTCAGGGATTGGCAGTGTGCAAGGCAAATGCCCTCCACACTGTACTATCGCTCTACACCCCCACACCCCGAAGTGTTAGGACAGCACTTGATCGCCATAGAACACGTTTTTACATGCCCTTTCACAGTTTCACTGAAATAGATGGGGCGTGGTGGGTGGAAAATTATTGACAACAATACCATGGGGCCAGAGCGATAGCCCAGCGGGTAGGGCGTTTGCCTTGCATGTGAGTCGACCCATGCCGGCCCGGGTTCGATCTCCGGCATCCCATATGGTCCCCGAGCACCGCCAGGAGTGATTCCTGAGTGCAGAGCCAAGAGAAACCCCTGAGCATTGCCAGGTGTGACCCAAAAGCAAAAAAAAAAAAAAATAATACCAATACTACAATACTGCAATAAATTTCAGTTCCTTTCTTTCTCTGCCCTTTCTCGTTTTTACGTAATATGCCTCTGCCAGTCTCCTGACCAGAACTGTATTCAGGTTTTCAGAATTTTGCTCATGAAACCAATCAATAGATCACATAAAAGCAAATTAGTTTTAGTTAATACTGATATTAATCACAGTTTGGTACCAAAATCTACTGAGGGTACCAACTTCAATGTACTAACTCTCAAATTTTGACTAGAATCTTCCATGAGATCTTTTTTACAAGCAAGGGACACATGACTTGTCTTTGGGGAAGAGCGCTAGGATTTTTTAAATACACTTTTGAAAAAATCAAATGTATAAAGACCGAACTTAAAAGAACCATATTTCTCCAGGTAATTAATTCATTCACTTACTTATTTTAATGTTTGACTTCTGGTATTTTCTCTCTTCAGAACGGTATGTTCCCTTAAGGATCCCACTAGATTTGGATATATCAATGTACCAACAAGTTTGCGAAATGCCATTCTGCACGTTTCTTACTTTTAATGGGGGAATAAATTAACATTTAAAATGTAAGATCTTTTCTTTGCATCCCAATGGCTGCTTACATTCACTTTATGGTATTAAACCCACTGATGTGATCTAATGAACAGGGAATTAAATGAAGACTCAAGAAACCTAAGTACTTTGCTTTGGAACTGATACTCCTTAAATATAACCAGACTACCCAGGAATGGACGGGCTGCAATGTGAAAGAGAGAATTTCTCAACAGAGTCTTCAGTGATAGCTGGACAGAAGGGATAGATTCATGCATCAAGTAGGGGTTGACCTTTGAGGTCCTTTCCAATTCCTGGCATCTGTGACTCATTCGCAGAACCGATCCAAACAATTAACCTCCTGGAGCCTCACTTTCCTTCTTATAAAATAGTCTTGACACCTAACCACCTCCGAGGTATATTTTGAGGTTTACTGAGCTATGTATAAGGCTTGTAGCATACTCCATAAAAGAGGGCAATGTAAATAGTCAAGTTTGTTATTATTTAAGATGGCATGAAAAATTTTAAGCATCCACCTTAAATAGCAGCTTCTTTTTGTCTCCTCCATATGCTCTCCGTGTTAGCAGAGTCACTCTGTGTGCATGCAAATCACCAATTTTCTGGGTCATGTTTGAGTGCTTGGTGGCCAAAGAAGTGTTCAGAATGAGCCATTTGAACATTGCTGAAAGTTATCGGTATGTGCTGGGCCTTTCTCAAATGCATGGGAAGGAAAAACTGCTTTGCACTAATGCACTTTTCAAACCAAAGTTGCAATTTCCAATTTCATTCCCAGAGTAGACGTGGAGAAAAGGAGCGTATATGTAATTATTTTATAAAGACCTATTTTGGTTTTCTGTTTAGGAAGATATGAATTTATATAAAACTTGACTGACATGTACAAAGAAATGCAATATAGCTTTTATACTGATTGAACAGTGGTTAGTATTTGACTACATTAACTTTCATGCTCCATGATTCTCTCACAATAAAGCAATACTTAGTTGAAGTGTTGTGAACTACTACTACTATACCTCAAGAATACTAAGTTGTAGTACTGTGAAACCCATTAAGAGTAAAGAGCAAACATCAGGATTTTTTAACCTGTCAAGTTAAAAAAGGAAATTTACCTCATAAACCTCTGGTTCTTCAGTGTCTGAGCAAATAAATAAATATCAGATTGAAAAGAATAAAAAAGTAAAAGAAAAATGTTTAGTAATAATGTTTACTTTCTACATACATGGGGGATATCAATAAGGAATAAGTGACTCTCCCACTTGGTGTTCAGATTTGTTAGGGATTTGACCAAGAAAAACACAGTAAAACAAAAATAAGCAGATTGAAGTTCCTCTTTCTCCAAGGAAAAGTGATAAGGGGTGAGGTTTTCCCAGAACAGTATGGGGAGACACCCATAAGGAACTGTCACTTAGATAGGAAAATGTCTTTTACAAATAAACAACCTCCATTGGTCTTCAGAGCATCTCCTATAAAGAATACTTGTTGCTGGGGCCAGAGAGATAGTAGATTAGGCACTTTCCCTGCAGAAAGTCACCCCTGGTTTGATCTCTGTACCATATATAGTTCCCCCAAACACTGCCAAGAAGCACCACTGAACACAGAACCAGAAGTAATCCTTGAAGACCACCGGGTATGACTCCCCGCCACACACACACACACACACACACACACACACACAATGAGATAAATAATGAAACTAAACCCCCTAGCAGAGTGAGGGGGAACAGATGTGATAGAGCACATGTCTTACGTGTTTAAGGCTGTGATTTCCACCCGGACACCGTCTGGCCCCTTGCACACTGCTAGGTGTAGTGACTCCTCAGCTGACCTCTGGCCACTGCTGATCACGCATTAAACTGTCAGGTCCTAATTACTGGGCAAGAGCTTCACTGATGCTCACCTCTGAGCACTACCAGAAGTGCCCTTATAAAAAATAATAAAATCCTTTGCCAAGACAGACATCTTTGGAGCCGTTAGATTTTCGTTCCTATAACATAAATATGTTAGTGTGTATTTCCTAAGAACAGAAGTGTTCCATGTTATTCCTACCAACAATAAACAAATATAGGAAAGTTAACACTGACCTTACACAATTGTATCAAATATGTGAAGAAGTACAGGGAACAATCATATTCTGATGTCACAGTTTGACCCAACAGCATATATATTTTTTAAACCTAGGATCACTCTGGCATTTAGTTGTCAGTAACACGTAAGTTTATTTTGATCTAAAACAACTCAACTTTGTGTCTTTCATGACCGTGACTTTTTTTTTTTTTTTGCTTTTTTTGGGTCACACCTGGCAATGCTCAGGAGTTACTCCTGGATCTGCACTCAGGAATTACTCCTGGCGGTGCTCATGGGACCATATGGGATGCTGGGGATCGAACCTGGGTTGGCCTCATGCAAGGCAAATGCCTTACCTGCTGGACTATCACTCGGGCCCCATCTGTTGGGGAGCGGCCGCCGGGACCCGACAGTGCCGGGGAAGCGAAGTTCCCTTCTACCTCCGAAACCGGGGGAATGGATGAAGACTCAGGAATCCGATGCAGTTTTAAAAGGGCTTTACTATCACAGGATCCAATATACAATCCAAAAGCAGGGAAAACCTCCGGACTCTGGGTTCCCAGCTAGGCCCCAGCCAGGAGTAGGCCAAGATGGCTGCCACCACGTGTTGAGGCCCAATAGAGAATGGAGAGAATGGAGAAGCAAAACACCAAGGGAAGCCGAAATGGCAAAAGGGGGAAAAAGAGAGAGCTTCTTTCTTCTTGCAGCTTATTTTATAGCTAGAAATCCGCCCAAACTCCCCAGCCCAGCCCATTCTGGGTTGGGCTATCTAGAGATGAAAACAGGAAAATAACTCTATAGAATGTAGCAACTTCAGGAGACCATCTGTTTGTTTACAAGGACCCAGAGAGCTAATTAAAAGCCTCCTAGCAGGGCTGGGAGAAGCTATAAGCTAAATGTAACTTCCCCTGGCAGGAAGGATCAAATGCCCTCAGGTAATTTCTCCCAGCACCTCACCTAATGACTTGAGCCAAGATCTGCCTGGAAATGCCTTTATAGAGTAGATAAGGGGGTTTCTGAGATGGCATGTCTCTGTACCAAAGACTAATACTAATGCCAGTTAAATATTTCTCCAAGCCTTCACAAGAGTCTCGTCTACTTCACGGGTAGTTTTGTATTTTCGTTGCCTTTGAGTTATCAGGGAGCCATGCTTGCTTGCTTGGAGGCAAACAGCATTTCTCTCTGGTCTAATTACTTAGAGATCCAACGTGGCCAGGCAAATATGCTGGTAAGATCTAGCTAGTCCCACGATGATTGTGGTAGCATGAGAGAATATTTATACCAGCCAGTACAGAATACATGGTCAGATAAGACTGCCACATTCAAACTATCCCCCTATCTATGAAGTGACCAGCAGGGAGGCAATCCAGGGCAGATGCAGAGGCCTAGGCTTTTAGGTGTCCTGCAACACCCATCCATGACTTTTTTAAGAGTATGAGTCCGTTTTACTGCAGAATGTACCTTCATGAAATTGTCTCCTTGTTCACGTTTTTAGAAAATTATTTCTTTTTAATGGCCATACCTGGCAGTGCTTGGGGGCTTACTCCTGATTGTGTTCAGAGATCACTCCTGGTGGGGGATCACATTGGGGGATCGCATATGATAACAAGGATTGAACCTGGGTCAATCCTGCACAAGGCAAGCACACACCCACTGTACTATCTCTCCAGCCTCTATATTTTAAGTTCCTCTATCATCACTGAGAGTTAGAAAACTATCCCTGTTCTTAAAGTAGATAGTCCATATTTTACAGTTAAAGGCCAGTCCTGAAGCATTAGGTCATTTCCATCAAGTTAACTCTGAAACACAAGAGCACCATTAGCAAAGAGTTGTGCCTAAATCAATTCCCTTGACTTTCATTTGTTTAGAAAATCATTTTTAAATGTTCCTTACAATGAAGGGTAAATGACTGATGGATTGCTACAAAATGCAAGTGTAAGAAAAGGTTTTCTCTAAATTGTTTCCTGCAAACCAACAAAGCCTTTGTGAATGACTGTAAATTCTTCAACTTTTGCTATTGAAGGCAGAGAGCTTTTGTTTTGTTGGGTTTTTTCTTTGCTTTTCAGCACACAAATGGTTTAGGAAGAGGAATGTAAACTTCTCTTGTCCTTGCCCATTGTTTTTCCCAAGACTTAGATCTTTAATCTTGAAATCTGCAGAGCTGTTCTCATCCTGAGGCCAGTTCCTCAGTATGCAAATACAATGAGAAAATTGGGGACTTTGTGAGGTTTTTTTTTTGAGATAAATTTAGTCCAACTAGAATCTAGTCTTCTGTCCTGAGTTGTTCTCTTTTCTCCTCAATAGAGATTTAAATTATTTTCTTTTATGAAACAAATGTGAAATTGCATGGTTTTTTTTTTCAGTGGGAGGGAATACATTTATTAACAATCTCACTGCCATGTAAAAGTTGAGAACTTTATGACATCAGAACTTTATGCATAACTTTATTTTCCATTATTTAGGCAGCTTATCAATTTATGTAGTTAGGGCACATGTTACTTGCTTGCCCTTATTCATTGATTTGCTTGAGCGGGCAGCAGCAACGTCTCCATTCGTGGGAACGAGGTCCATTATTGTTACTGTTTTTGGCGTAACGATTATACCAAGGGTAGCTTGCCAGGCTTTGCCGTGGTTCTAGGACCATCCCAGGGGCCCAGTTGGCCCAGTATTATTAGTCAAATAATCCACCTACAATATCACTGTATCACTGTCTTCCCGTTCATCATTGATTTGCTCAAGCGGGTACCAGTAACATCTCCATATGACCTGTCTCATGCAAGTAGAGCCCAAGGGCACCTGCTTGCTCCAGGAACATAAAGAGCCTCAAACCATTCCATCAGGTCATGGGAATGAGGTCTATAACAGTTACTGGTATTTGGCATATCAAATACGACACGGGTAGCTTGCCAGACTCTGCTGTGTGGGTAGCATACTCTTGTAGTCATCTAAAAATCCAGCATTTATTGATGAACCACATGGGTGCATCGGCGGCGCATGAGCCAGGCTGTGATAGGCTGGTCTGCTGGGTGGAGTTCTGATGAGGGGGATGTCCAGATGTGGAAAATGGAGGCCACTCATGGAGTGGGGGGTTGTCTGGCTTGTTGTGAGGCTCTGCTGGGCTGGCGGGCCAGGGCTAGAACCCTCCATCCGTCCTGGGTGCCTCATGACATCTGGGCACAGGGAGAGTCAGTAGCAGCTCTGCCCCATGTCTCTAAGTCTCTGGATCAGCATACCTGAGCCAGATTTATAAAAGACTGCAGCAGGGTGGATCTTGATGAGCCAGGCTGTGATAGGCTGGTCTCAATATAATGGTGGGAAATGGGCAATGGTGGAGGGATGGATGCTGAAACACTGTATGACCGAAACCCAAACATGAACATTTTTGTAATTGTTTATCTCCTTGTGGTATAATAAAATATATTAAAAAAAAATCCACCTACAATATAAGAGGCTGGGCTCTTAAGCACTGCTCAAATGATCCATGGCCTCCTATAGGAATGATTGCCCAACTAGGTCTGGTTGTTCAACCATAGGGTCTAGAATATGACGGGGCCCACTAGGACCACAGTGAAAATGCTGAGAGTCCTCCCAGGTTACACTCTGTGGTGCTAAGACTTGGTTCAATGCCAAGGAACAAGTCAATACACCCAGAGCATGCAAAGCATTAGCCCCAACCAATGTGCTATTTCACAGCTCTGATTCATAATTTAAAAATTAAGTGGAACCGAGAATTTGGTAAAACAATTTCACATAAGTTTTGGAGTCAGAAGGTGGATCTGACTTTTTTTTAATTATTATTATAATTTTTTAATTTTTTATTTTTACAATTACAAAGATATACAATTAAAAAGTTCATATTTGGGTTTTGGTCATACATGTTCCAGCACCCATCCTGCCACCAGCCATCAGTGCCCATCTCCCACCACCAACGTCCCGGTTCCCTCCCCCCTCCCCCAACCCTCCTCCATGGCAGGTTCTTTATTTCTTTCCATTTCTCTCTCTTTCTCTTTTCCTTCCCCTCCAGACTATGGATTACAGAACATACATTAAAGGATGGTCATGTTTATCTTTTTGCCTCTAATGCTCAGTTCTAGGTTGGCATTAGTACCCTCGACAATTGTTAGCACACTGTTCCATTTTCTGTCTTACCTAGCCTCTGACTCCCACACATTTGTGATAATTTAAGGTGGATCTGACTTTAAACCCAGGATCTGCCAGAGGACCTTGACATTTTACCTTCTGTCAGCATCAGGTTATAATTCATAAAATTAGGTAGTGCTGGGGCCAGAGCAATGTTACAGCCGGTAAAGCATTTGCCTTGCAAGCAGAACTGGGTTCTGTGCCCACCGCACATTTGTTGCTCCCAGTGTACCAAGACTGAGAACAGAGGGCAAGCGGGAATTTTGCTCTGTTCTCTTGCCCTGAGAACAGAGCAAAGAGCAGTTCTTGAGCACCACTGTATGTATTCCCAAAACAAGCAAAATAAAATTAGGTAGTAATGATACCCCATCCACATCATGTAAATGGATGAGATAAAATCCTTCACCAGCTACTGAGGACCTTAAAGCAAGTTGTGATCAAGCTGCACCCTCATATCCTTAAAGCTTGGCACAGCCTGAAGGAAATGCTCTCCCGTAAAAATGAATGCACGGTGCGAGAAAATGTCTTTAAGTTCCAATGTCACTAACAAGTGTGTAAGTTATCATGATAGGAAAATGCACTTTCAGGCTGGCGCTACTCTCAAAAGAGCAATTTATTTCAGTATATGAAATGTACTTTTAGGTGTTTTGCCCATCTTATTTCCCTTATTGAAAAGCCGCACTGATCTCCCTTTTTACTACTTTAGCAAAAAGCAAACAAAAAAAGTCATTGTAAAGCGGGGGTGCTAAGTAATAACTGGAACAGGAGACAGCAGCAGCCACAAGGAAGGAAGAAATGGCCTCTTTCCTGTTTTGTTTCCCCCATTGCATCCAACAAACTACAGCTCTCTCTACTACCTCAGTACAATAAATTTATATGAAGCAGAATAATGAAGGGAAAAATGCATATTGAACTTACACACACTATTTGATTTTTTTTTCTTTTTGGGGCACACCAGGCTATGTTCAGGGGTTACTTCTGTCTTTGCATTCAGGAATTACTCCTGGCGGTAGTCAGGGGACCATATGGAACGACGGGATTGAACCCAGCTTGGCTACATGCAAGGCATACACCCTCCCCGCTGTACTATCTGTACTCCAATCCCACACAACTATTTGAATCTCAAACTACTTCTGTGCTTATGACCTTAGTAAATTACTTAATTGCTCTTTTTCCTAATTTCCTTACTTAAAATAATGATTTGGAGTCCAGAGCGATAGACAGTGGGTAGAGTGTTTGACTTGCAAGCAAGGTTGGTTCCTCGTCATCCCATATTGTCCCCCAAGCACCAGTAGGATGAATTTTTGTGTGCAGAGCCAGGAATAACCCCTAAGCATTGCTGGGTGTGACTCAAAAAGAAAAAAAAGACCTGCACAGCAGAGCCTGGCAAGCTATCCGTGTCATATTTGATATGCCAAATACCAGTAACAATTATTGCGTCATTCCCATGACCTGATGGAATGCTTTGAGGCTCTTTATGTTCCTGGAGCAAGCAGATGCCCTTGGGCTCTACTGGCATGAGATAGGACATACAGAGATGTTACTGGTGCCTGCTCCAGCAAATTGACGATGAACAAGAAGACAGTGACAGTGACAGAATAATGATTTGGAGGATTGAGGATAAGTGTTAACAATATACCTATCCAGTAATCTTGATATTCATGTTTCATTTTTTTTTAAATCAGTGGTTCAGGACAAGTGACTTAGGAAGTCACAGGACACGTGGTTATTATCAGTACTTCAGAATCTTAAAACAGTTGCTTAATTTATAAATAAGGAAGAGAACAAGAAGGGTTTTGTCTTAGGGTTTCAATATTTGTGGAACCATTTAGGAAGGAAAAGTCCAATAACAAAATGAAATGACAAAAAGTATGATATCACTAAATCTTGATGATTCTATAACTCCATCCTCTTTACCCTAATCATTGGAAGCTAAAGTGTTCAATTCCAAGGTCCGGAGAAATTGCCGAATAGTACTGAACTTGCCTTGCACACAGACAAACCCAGTTTGATCCCCAGCATCACATATGGTCCCTTGAGCAACTTCAGGAATTATTCCTGAGTGCAGAACCAGAAGTAAGCCTGGACACGGCGTCATGTGGTCCAAAGCCAAAAATAAACAAACAAAGAAATAGATTTGTTAATTCCAAATTTATTGTCTATCAGAACCAAATGTAATCATGGAAGTTTAGAGGAAACTTAGCATGTGGGCTGCATGTGCCTGGTTTTGAAGGATGAAAATGAATAAATTAATAAAACAAGGAAATGAAAGAAATGTATCAAGTACAGTGTGTTGGCATCCACTCTGCATACGCAGCTTCTATCTGAATACTGATAAAGTAATATGTCCTATTGATTACCTGAAGCTGACAGACCCTAAAGGCACAGAGCTACGCAGTCATAAAAAAAAATAAGAAGAAAAAGTCAATTTCCCAATGTGATGAGAATCCTTGAGTGAGAGTCAACATCGTGCAGTGTAGCAAGCACCAGATAACATTATGGGGAAATAGGAAAGAGGATTTATATAGCTGTTTGTCTTGTAGGAGTAAAGCACTTCTATTAAAAAATAGCACCGTTGAACAGATTCATACTTGCAGTAAATCAAAGATTCTCTGTCAAGTGAAGTTGCTTGTCCATCTACTTTCCTGAAATTACCAATAGTATACTATTCAATAATTTTATTTTTGCTTTAATAAACAACCCTTGCAACTTTGATATTTTTTAATAAAGAGAAATTTTCCTATTCAGCACTGAGTCATATTACAAAGAAGATTCAGTGAGTGACTCAGGAATAATTTGTATGAAATATTTATACAGAGCAGTCCAACTAATTCTGAAATTATCAGTGTGTTATATGGAATTAGTTACTGAAGAATTTACAGAGATGATCATCCCCCAAGAAATTCTAGTATTCTCAGATACATAGAGAGAGAAAGAGCAAGAGAGAAATAAAAGGTGCCTGCTATAGAGGCAGGCTGGGGTGGGATGGAGGGAGTGTGGGGACATTGGTTATGGGAATGGTGCACTGGTGGAGGAATGGGTGCTGGAACACTGTATGACAAAGACCCAATTATAAACATCTTTGTAATTGTATAGTTCATGGTGGTATAATAAAAAAAAAAAAAAAGAAATTCTAGTATTCCATTGGTTACTTCTTGCTTGCATGCTTGCTTGCGTGTATGTGTGCGTGCTTGCTTCTTTCTCTCTTTTTCTATTTCTTTTCTTTCTGGTTGGCTGGTTTGTTCTTTGACCACAACTGGTAGTGCTCAGAGTATATTTGTCTCTCTGCTCAGGGGTTCAAAGACCATATGAGGTGCTGGGTATTAAATCTGGGTCAGCCCAGCCATACCACTCCTGGGAATCTACTCTGGGAAGCCAAAAATACGCAGCGGAAACACCATCCCTACTTTTATGTTCATAGCAGCATTATTCACAATAGCCAGAATCTGGAAGCAACCGGAGTGCCGAAAATCGATGACTGGATAAAAAAGCTTTGGTACATCTACACAATGGAATACTATCCAGCGGTTAGGAAAAATGAAGTTATAAAATTTGCCTACAAATGGATGGACATGGAGATTATGTTGAGCGAAATTAGCCAGAAGGAGAGAGACAAATACAGAATGACTGCATTTATCTGCATAACATAAATATATAGGTACATATTATGATACCAATATCCAAGGTCAAGTGAAACATATATCAGGAGGTCCTGTCAAAGGTGGAAATTATCACAAACGTGTGGGATTCAGAGGCTAGGTAAGACAGAAATGGAACAGTGTGCTAACAATTGTTGAGGGTACTAATGCCAACCTAGAACTGAGCATTAAATAGAGGCAAAAAGATACACATGACAACCCTTTAATGTATGTTCTGTAATCCATGGTCTGGAGGGGAAGGAAAAGAGAAAGAGAGAGAAATGGAAAGAAATCAAGAACCTGCCATGGAGCAGGGGCTGGGGAGGGGGGAGGAACCGGGGACGTTGGTGGTGGGAGATGGGCACTGGTGGTGGGATGGGTGCTGCAACACCGTTTGACCAAAACCCAAATATGAACTTTTTAATTGTATATCTTTGTAATTTTGAAAATAAAAAAATTTTAAAAAAATAAATAAATCTGGGTCAGCCAATTAAAAAGCAAACGCCTTACCCACTGTACTAACTGTCTGGCCCCTATACAACCCTCTGAAGCAAGCACTTACTATCAGTTTCATTAAGCATCTTGGAAACATAAAGCGACTTTTTCTGTACAAGTTTTGCAGTTAAAGCCTTGATTATTATAGATTTGAGGTGTTGGCTGAAAGCAGGAGAAAGCATTACATTCTAAATAAATGCACTTGGGGAAATTGTGCTTCCAAACCACACAAGCATGCAAAGGCAGGGTGTTGTATAATCTACCACAGGATGAAGAATGATGAATGACAGAGTCAATAGTGTAACCTTTGGTTAGGTGGCCTTTGGATGCGTTGGGGAATGAAGAGGAATATGACTGTAAATGACAATAAACAAATACTCCTTCAACAGAACAGGCTGGTGCCTGATTGGATGTCATTTTCCAGGTCTAATTCGTCTGCAAGAGCTCATCAAAGCTCCCTCCAGATATAACATTAAAATAAAAATCCGCCAGTTGCCCTCTGGGAACAAAGACGCCAAGCCGTTACTCAAGGAGATGAAAAAGGGCAAGGAGTTCTACGTGATATTTGATTGTTCACATGAAACGGCCGCTGAAATCCTTAAGCAGGTAAGAGGGGAAGCGATGGAAGTGGGGATGGGGTGAGCGAATGCTCATTTCTCTGACTCAAGAATGTCATTTGGTTTCTCTTGACGCCACAGGATAAAACTGCAGCATTCCAGTGTAGAGTGAAGAATGTGGTTTTCAGAGGTGCCTAGGAAGAATGTAGTTTCCCTGAGGCTGACTTCATGCACAGTTGCAGATAAATAAGTGATCCCATTTATGTATTGGGGTGGATATAGATCCTCAGATGTGCCTAGGAAGGATGCAGTTTCCCTGAGGTCACCTTCTATGCAGAGATGCAGATAAAGAAGTGATCCCATTTATGTATTGCTGCCAGGATACTGATCCTGGCAGCAGAGTCTGAGAGGAGAGGGCTATTCCTTCACAATGATTATACATCTCTCTTTTTCGTGGCTCTCATAGAGGCTGAGCCAGATTTCATGTACACAGCACCCAACTGGTCTTAAATACATCACCCTGTGGCCAAGATGTCAAACATGCATGATTCTGAGCAGAGAGAAGAGTCTTAAAGAAGGGACAGAAGAGATATTTCTCTCTTTTAATTTATTCCAGACAATGAACCACCATCCATTCATCTCCAGGGATTTTATGGGAGGAGACAGTTGTGAATGGTAAAATAATATGTGTGAAAGATGTTAGTAAGGTTCAAAGATTTCTAAGAATATTTTATGAACTTATTGTTTTGCTATATTATGAAATTTCAAGAGGGTTTGATTCGTATTTCCAAGAGAATCATTGTTACTAGTATCACTCAGAAATGCATAACAATGCCAGCACTGATTTCTGGGTTAATGGCAATGCTCTTATTTTTAAGAACATAAATTTAGTTTTTTAAGAATATAAAACATATGCTAATGGTTCTTAACTCTAGTAATCTAGTATACACACAGCCCAGAGACTTTTGGAAATTTCTATAGACATTTGGGCTGTTATATTAGGGGCACTGGAAATCAGTGATTAGAAACTGGGGGAAAGTGCTAAACTGCTAAATATACTATAACATACAGTAAAGAACTCTGGAACTTAAAATGCTGGAAGCACTGAGGATGAGACAGACACCCTGGCAGAGACAGAGACAATGGGAGTGGTGAATGTTTAAAGCAGAAAAATTAATAAAATACATTAGTAGGGGGAAATGATTAGAGGAATGAGTATGAGAGAAGTGTTGAAAAAATAATGTCAATTATCCCTTTGAAACCACTGAGTTCAGTTGTATTTTAATTGCCCTGGAAGTAATGAACCAAGAATATGGTCTTGGGGGTCTTCATTATCTCCTGGATGATTATGCAAAAAATAGTTTTGCTTAATACAATTAACATTGTAACATCACTTCTTCTCTAGTCTTGTATCACTTGTCTTCCCGTTGTTCATCGATTTGCTTGAGCAGGCACCAGTAACATCTCCATATGTCCTGTCACATGTTAGTGTAGCCCAGGGCATCTGCTTGCTCCAGGAACACGAAGAGCCTCAAACCATTCCTTCAGGTCATGAGAATGAGGTCTATAATTCCTACTGGCTTTTGGCATATCAAATACAACATGGGTAACTTGCCACACTCTGCCATGCAGGTGGCAAACTCTTAGTAGTAGGCGCTCATCTGGTGCATTTACTGATGAACCACAATGGGGGGCGGGGAAATCAGCTTTTCTCTTGGGTGGAGCTCTGATGAGCTATGGAGTCTGGATGTTGAAAATGGCGGCCCTCATGGTGTGGAGGTTCCACTGGCTTCTTGCGAGGCTCTGCTGGGATTGCGGGCCAGGGCTAGAACCCACCTTCCCTCCCAGGCACCCATGATCAGCTGAGCACAAGGAGAGCCAGTAGCAGCTCTGCCCCGTGTGTCTCAACATTGTAATATAACATAAACATTTAACTGCATCATTATACATCATGTATATTTAAAATCATCATATATATTGAAAATACAGTTATATCTTTCAGCAGTTGACTTAACCAATTTTATTCATAAAGCATATTTGAAGCTGCAGGTGGAAGCGACCACACACCTCATCAAGGCTAATTCCTTTATTATAGGCAGTGAAATGGACTTCCGTAGTCACACAGACAGGACCTGAGATTTCCTTCTCCATGTCAGTTAGGCAAAGCCTATCTGTTACTATTTATCTGGACCACAGGTGCATCCTTCACTATTGCAAGCCTTTCCTAGGAAAGAAAGCAAGGATCTTGCAGTGATACTAGCCACTAAGGAGCTTTTGAGGTAAATAAATACAATCAGCATTCCTTTATCTGAAGTAAGGCTTCACTTGAGAATTTTAATACAGTCCATTAAAGTGTGTAATGGGGTGTGGACCTGAACTGTGCAAAACACCCAGATTTTATGTGTAGTCCTCAAAATGCAAAGAAGCATCCCTTCCCAAGAGCTTGGAAGAGCAGAAGTCGGAGACTTCTGATACCTTTAAGAGAATGATCTGCTGATGAGGCTTCTCTTGGTTAGACCCCTGTTTAGCTCCTTCACTGGAGAAAGAGTGGAAATTAGTTCATCTTTGCACTAGCCAGTGCTGCAATACCTTTTCATCTACTCCCTTTTTTTCATGTTTTATCCTACGTTTCCTTTACCTAATCACTTGGGTGGTTAAAATTGGCTCTGAGGCTTGGAGGAGAAAACTAAATCAGAAGCTCATGACTTTTTGTGCCTGATGAATCTTCAAACATTGGGGAACAAGGGGAGCCTTCTTGACAGGTTCTACCATAAGCTCCCTACCATACAGCATATAAAAATCCAATCACTCCTTTTGAAATTGTGGCTGAAATAGTGGGAAAGTTTCATGGGGCTTTGTGTGAATCTCCAGAAAGTTGTTATGGTTTGTAATGTGTGATGATAAACTCAGCACTGCCTATTCTGGCCCAAATGAAACCCAGGTACTCTACTCGCTGATTTAACTTCTCCCACTAGCTAACCTAGGGAAATACTCCATAGGCATACATTTATAAGGATATGGAGGGTCTTATAAACAGTGGTCACTGTTTTGATTTCTAATACCACTGAATGAATCTCTTCTTTATCTGAAGAAAATGAAGTAAAGAACTACCTCCTTGGTATCAGGAGTCCTACTGGGTGTGAAGAAAAGTCCAAAACCAGAACTGAGAGTTGAAAGTAAAGGGATATACATGATAGCATCTCAGTATTTATATTGCAAATCACAATGCACAAAAGGAAAGAGACAGACAGACAGAGACACAGAGACAGACAGACAGACATGCACAGAGAGAGAGAGACAGGGAGAGAGAGAAGAAAAGTCCCTATAGAAGCAAGTTGGGGGGTGGAGAGGAGACGGGAATGGAGGGATGGGTGTTGGAACACTGTGAAACCCAATCATGAACAGCTTTGAATGGATCTATCTCAGAGATTCAATATTTTTTTTTCTTAATTTCAAAAGGAAAGCCCGAAAATTTACTATATCATACACTCTTAAGCCCCAAGAGTCTCACTTTGGCATTATGGAAACTAAAGCTCGGATGTATTTAGTGTTTCATACAAGGTCCCTCTGTGAATGGTCAGGACGTCACATGAACTACAGATCACCTAATCTCAGAACCTGCGTCTTTCCATTGTAATAGACCCCTATTCAGAATTAATAACCACTCCATTACAAAATAATCTTCCAGAAATGCCTGGGAAATACAAATGCCAATTTCCTTTAAATGAAAGTAATATTAATGGTCTTTGCATGTTTGATCACTGAAATCAAGGCTGAGGAAAATATTTCTGCCAGGTCAACATGGGTTTCATCTCATGCACTTTTCCCATTATTCCCTTGTACCTTCATCACATTTACTTTTTAACAATTTTTAAGGCATAAAAAATAAATCAAATGCACTTTTAAAAAGATATTTGACATTTACCTAAAAAGTGAAAATTGGAGAAAAGTCTACAGTTATTCTTGGGTATGCTAATCACTCTAGCAAAGCAATTATTTCTATTCACATTGAACAAGTACTATATGATGAAAATCTGAAAGTTATTTCATAAAACTTGGTTAAAAATTCAAATGTCAAGACTTGATTAGGTTACAGAGGAGCGAAGCCTTCATCTGAGAAAAGTGCCTTTATGAATTCCTGTAAGCTAAGAGGACAACAGTGCCTGGCACCCATTAGACCATTGATGTCATGTCTCAGACTGACCACACACCATCAATGGACAGTCCTCCTGTGCATTGGGGAGATATCAACCAGATATTCTTGATTCATTCCCCGTCACTCCTAATATGTGCCTCGCACCCTGCTGTGTGAAAAGTAACCATCTCCTTGAACTGACACAATAGCCTGTTGCGACCTCTTTAGCAAAAGAAAATTAATGTCCAGAGGTAGCATCAATATTATCTGATGTGAACTGAACATGTAATCAATAGAGAATTTTGTATCACCTTACCCTGATTCTTCTCAAACCATCTTGCCAGGCTCTAGCATCTAGTAATATATTTCAGTGCCATTTTGCTCACTCATGTAAATGCCCTCATTTTTTATAGCACTAGCCTTTATCCTTGCAGTTGCTAGTGTCTGGAACAAGTTTGGTGTCGTCTAAACCTTCACCTGAGAGGAAAATGAGGACTTTCGTTCACATTTCCTAAATCTCCAATAAATATCCATGCTTAATTAAGGACAGTGACTTATTTACCCCCCTTTACCTAAGCACCATGCTTTGCAGAGTTGTTCATGACACTCCTGTCACAGGTATTCAATATTCAAACCTCAAACTCCACTTGCGTAAACTTTCCTCCACCATTTACTCCATTTTCCCAAACACCCCCAAAGCCTACCCATTTATCAGGAACTAAATAATTTATTTTATATTGCTTGTTACAACTAAATGCTAATAGAATTATCAAAAAATACTTCACTAAAAGAAAACTTGTTAAAATTGTCATATCGTCTGTTGGAGACATTAAGTCCTTGACTGAGGATTTACTGAACTGCTTGCTGCTAGTTGAGCCTCCTGTGCTATTTGGTTTATTGATCTTAGTTCACTTCTACATTACTTTCCCATCTAATCTTGTGTACTCCTACTGGCCTGTAAGTATTGTGGAATCATGGGGCCACGCATGTGTTCATGTACTCCAGAAATTCCAGAATATGTAACTGAACCTTGAGTTTACATGGCGATAGGTGTGGGATGTGTTGGTGGCTGCCAGAGCTCCCAGAAGTACAGAGGGGATTGGGGGGAAGCTGTTGGCCCCACTCCAAGAAGATCCAAGAGTTCATAGCCTCGGGACTGGCATATCTGTAATTTTGGGGAGTTTGCCATTTCTTCAGTGGTTAATCATAAAGCAGTGGAATTGGGCCACTGGTGTGGCAACAGCTGTGGGGTGTGGATGCAGATGCCAGGTTTTGGCAGGGCTGGGACTCAGCCTGCCCCTCTCCCAAGGGCACCCCAGAATTTTTCAGTTGGGAGACTAGTGTACATGAAGAGTTTTGTGGCATGCTTAGTCTCTTTTGACATTTAATTGTGAGTTTGTAAAGCTGGTTCCCCACCCTGCTCAAGTCCCAGCAGCTGCACTCACACCCCCATGCTGCCACTGTGCCGATCGCCCCACTCTACTACCTCACGACTAAACTCTGCAAGGTTGCCAAATTGCCGAAAATTCCTAAACTGGTCTTCAGGCTGGGAACTATGGGGTGCTCTTTGAGTGGGGATGGGAGGCCTCCCCCCTCTCCATATTCCTGGAAGCCTGGGAAGCTACATCCATATGCTGCAACTGCCATAATATAAGCTTTTCCATCAGTCCAACCATATAAAACTCATGTGTTTTTTTATATCCCCAATAATTCTATTAGAAAATGACTGGGCCCCCTTGGGTGAACCCAGAGCCATGGCAGAACCTGGCAAGCTACCCATGGTGTATTCGATATGCCAAAAACAATAACAATAATGGACCTCATTCCCAACTAATGGAGATGTTACTGGCGACCGCTTGAGCAAATTGATGAACAATGGGAAGACAAGTGATAATTCTGTAAGCTCCAAAAGTACAGTGGCCTTCATTATCTTTGGGGAGAGGCCTTCCCAAATCCTCTGCACTTACCACTCTATGTGATACAAAGTATGTGTTCAATATAGCTTTTGGTGAATAGCGAAAAGAAAAGAATAAATGAATGTTTCAAGAACTGTGCTTAGTTCTTAATAAGTGACCTCTAAGATCAGCTTTTTCCCACTCAACTCAGAAGTTCACTAGGGTAACTTGCCTCTCTCAGCCTCAGTTTTCTCACAAGGAAAGTTTCATTCCATCCATGAACCCCTGTGCTATCAAAAGCTGTAATGCTTTTGAGCTGATGAGTCCTCTTTCTGAAAATAAATTTTCCTCTTTGAAGAACTGTGCAGAAGATTTCAAATCTTATTGGGAAAGAAAGCCACTCTCTTAAACATATGAGCCTGTATCCGATTGGATCTCTGTGATGAGGGATTTGACTCTGATTCTCCATTCAGCAGGAAAGCTACTTGGGGCTAGGCCAATTCTCTGCATTGGAGGATACCAGAGGAGAGCAATAGCAAAGTATTGCTTCAGACTCAGAAAATCTGTTCTCTTGTTTACATAGAAATAACATCAGAAGAGAGATATTTTCCCTCCCTCCCTACAATCCTTGTGCAAGAAGTATTAAGCTATATTGAACTATTAGTCTTCATAAAACATTTTAGTACAAACATTTTGCAGAATTATGTCACATTCTCTTCTGTCAACATTTGTGTGCTCCTGTTTCACCTTTTCTTTTTTCCAAGATTAACATAAAACAAGACTAAGGCAAAAAAATGTATTTTTTAATGCTTGGTTTCCCTCTAATATAGGAAATGCAATGCTGTTTACCAAGTAATCTTGTCCATTGATTCTTTTCTTTTTTAATATTTTATCATAGCACTGTGAGATATACGATTACAAAAATGTTCATGTTCGGGTTTCAGTCATACAGTGTTCCTGCACCCATCCCTTCTCCAGTGCACAATTCCTACCACCAATGTCCCCAACTTCCTCCACCCTCCCCCCATCCTTCCTCTATGGCAGGCTGACACACACCATCTTTTCTCTCTCTCTCTCTCTCTCACACACACACACACACACACACACACTTGTATCACTTGTCTTCCTATTGTTTATCGATTTGCTTGAGCAGGCACCACTAACATCTCCATACGTCCTGTCACATGGTGGTATATCCCAAGGGCATCTGCTCTCTCCAGGAACATTAAGAACCTCAAACCATCCTTCAGGTCATGGGAATGAGATCTATAATTGTCACTGGTATTTGGCATATCAAATATGACTCAGGTAGCTTTCCAGGCTCTGCCATGCAGGTGGGATACTCTAGTAGTCACCTTTCATATCATGCATTTATTGATGAACTGGACTTGTGATCAGCTCTTCTGCTGGGTGGAGCTCTGACGAACTGGGGAGTTCAGATGTGGAAAATGGTGTCACTCATGGCGTGGAGGTTCCTTTGGCATCTTGCGAGTTTCTGCTGGGATAGTGGGCCAAGGCTAGAACCTGCCTTCCCTCCCAGGTGCCTCATAATCAGCTGGGCATAGGGACATTTGGTAGCAGCTCTGTCCGTGTATGTGAGTCTCTGGATCGGGCATACCTGGGCTGGGCTTGAAAAGACTGCTGTAGGGTCTCAAACACACACATATATGTATGTATGTATGTATGTATGTATGTATGTATGTATGTATGTATGTATGTATGTATGTATGTATGAATATATATCCCACAAATAAATGCAGTCATTCTATATCTGTCCTTTTCCTTCTGGCTAATTTCACTCAGCATGATCCTCTCCATGTCCATCCATTTATAGGCAAATTTCATAACTTTGTTTTTCCTTACAGCTGCATAGTATTCCATTGTGTAGATGTACCAAAGTTTCTTTATCCAGTTGTCTGTTCTCAGGCACTCTGGTTGTTTCCAGAGTCTGGCTACTGTGAATAGTGCTGCTATGAAAATAAAAGTGTTATGATGTTTCTGCTGTGTGTTGTTGGCTTCTCGGAGTATATTTCCAGGATGGTATGACTGGGTCAAATGGGAGCTCAGATTCTAGTTTTTGGAGGAATGTCCATATTGTTTTCCTAAAAGGCTGTACCAGTTGACATTCCCACCAACAGTGGATGAGAACCCGTTTGTCCCCACATCCATGCCAGCACCGGTTGTTGTTCTTGCTCTTTTCGATGTGTGTCAGTCTCTGTTATGTGAGATGATACCTCATTGTTGCTTTGATTTGCTTTTTTCCTGATGTTTAGTGATGATGAGCATTTTTTCATATGCCTTTTGGCCATTTGAATTTCTTCTTTATTAAAGTTTCTGTTCATTTCTTCACGCATTTTTGATGGAGTTTGCTGTTTTCTTCTTGTGAAGTTCTACCAGTGACTGATATATCCTGCATATTAACCCCATTTCAGATGGGTATTGGGTGAATATTCTTTCCCATTCTGTGGACTGTCTTTGTATCTTGTTTAGGATTTCTTTTGAGGTTCAGAAGCTTTTTTTAGTTTCATGTAGTCCCATATCCTTGCTTACAATTGCTTTGTTAGTGGTGTTTCATCTTTGATGTTCATGAAAAATGAACTATTTCCAGAGACCCCATTCACTCTCAATGGAACAAGCATCTCTGAATGCAGCAGTTATGTGTACCTAGGTCAAGAAGTCAACATGATGAATGACCTAAAACCTGAGCTGCGCAGGAGGAAGAGAGAGGCATGGAATGCCTTCAAAAGCATCGAATAAATAGCGAAAAGACAAAGAACCTCTGGCTCTGGGCACATCTTTTTTGACTCCACTGTTCTCCCTGCATTAACATATGCCTCAGAGACCTGAGCCCTATGGAAGCAGGATGAGAACGCTATTCGGTCTCCCCAAAGGGGAATTGAAAGAGCTATGCTTGGAATATCACGCCTCACTCAAGTGAGAGAAGGAATCCGGAGCTCCGACCTCTGTCTCTGTTCCAGAGTCAGGGACGTTGTCTCAATTGCCAAGGCATCGAAAATCAGATGTGCTGGACATGTAATGCGATTTGGAGGTCACCGCTGGACTAGAGCCATTACCGACTGGATCCCAAGGAACGTCAAAAGATCATGTGGCCACCCACCTACAAGATAGTCAGACTTCTTCGTCAAGACCATGAATGAATGGTTTGAGATGCTTCGTATTCCTTAAACAACCAGATGCCATTGGGCTACACTGGCACGTAATAGGGTCAAATGGAAATGTTACTGGCACCCGCTCGAGGAAATCGATGAACAACGAACGGGATGTCTACTGATCTAGTGATCTAGTTTCATCTTTGAAGATGCCTTTAACTCTTTCCTCACAGAATCTTTTCTCATAGAATTTTTTGCCTACTGTCTGTGACTAGGTCAAGTAGAGATGAGTAGATTTCATTCAATGTTTCCAGAAGACTGTCAGTATTTCAGAAAGATAAACTACAACTCAAGCATTATGACTGTGATGTGCTAAGCAATTGCATACCTCTTCGTGCAACCTGTATTCACTAAATCAGTCCCTTAGTTTTTTACCCACTATTGCTACTCACTGATCCATCAAAAGAATAAGCTATGGATCTTACAAGAATAAGCCTTAGGAGCTCTAACTCTTTAATGGGTACTTAATGGTATATTAGACACAGTACTAAGTAAACACTGTTACTTGAAGATAACTTTCCAAAGTTGATTCTACTCTTGTAAAGTTTCCTGAGCATTCAAAGGGATAAAAATATTCTTTTTTGTATGGCTGGACCTCAAGAACTCATCCATTGCCTGTGCTTAGGAAGGCTCTAAAAGAAATGGGATAATAATTAAGCAGTTCATTCTTTTTAAAGTTCTTGGTCCTTTTGATAGTCTTTAAGATAGTTAATTGATATTAAGTTCATTACTGTGGGTAAATCCCAACTATGTAATAATGATGAATCTCAATTTATATTAAGTGTGTAATAATTTGTTGTCTATTATACAATTATTTTGGCAGTACATTCTTATGCTAATTATGTTTTTCCAGCCTGGTATTAAAATCTGTTTACATTTCCTTAGTTGTAAGGAGCAGTTCTTAGATACGATTATCTTACTAACTCTACACAAGAATTAATTGCCCTCTAGGGATAACTGAAATTTTTTAAAAAAAAAATCAGTTTTGTATCTATTCTTAGTGTGTACAGTGCCCATTTGAAGATCTCAAAAGTCTCCAAAGAGCTTGGGATGGAATGATAGCACAGTGTGTATGCTGTTTGTCTTGCAAATCGGCCCACCCAGGATCAATCCCCAACATCCCATATGTTCCCTGGAGGGATTTCTGAGTACAGAGCCAGGAATAACCCCTGAGCATTGTTGGTTGTGACTCCAAAATCAATAAATATAAATAACTTTTATAAAATGTCTCCAAAAAGCATATTTTGAAAAGGACTTGATTTGTTTCTATCTGAATTAGAAGGCAGTAAAGAATCACATATATGCTCCATAAATTTTCTCAAGCTTAGTTCCAGCAGCATCAAAATGTGTTTTAATAAGTGACACTATTACAACAAATTATTACACACTTAATATAAATTGAGACTCACAGATATGGGGCAGAACTGCTACTGGCTCTCCCTGTGACCAGCCGGTCACTAGGCGCCCGGGAGGGATGGTGGGTTCTAGGCATGGCCTACCACCCCAGCAGAGCCTCGCAACAAGCCAAACGAACCACCACTCCATGAGGGCCTCCATTTTCCACATCCGGACTTCTCTCTCATCAGAACTCCACCCAGCAGACGAGCCTATCACAGCCCGGCTCGTGCAGCCACTTGCGCCACACGGTTCATCAATAAATACTGGACTTAGAGATGCCTACAAGAGTATGATACCTGCACGACAGAGCCTGGCAAGCTACCCATGTTGTATTTGATATGCCAAATACCAGTAACAATTATAGACCTCATTCCGGAATGGATTGAGGCTCTTTTATGTTCCTGGAGCAAGCAGATGCCCTTGGGCTCTACTAGCATAAGACAGGACATATGGAGATGTTACTGGGGCCTGCTCGAGCAAATCGATGATGAACGGGAAGACAGTGATACAGTGATACAGTGACACTATTACACTTGAAATGAAAGTTTGTATGGGGCTGGGTGGTATTTAGAAGAGATTAAGACTAGAAATTGAACTCCCATTTGACCCAGCCATACCACTCCTGGGAATCTACTCTGGGAAACCAAAAATATGCAGCAGAAACACCATCCCTACTTTTATGTTCATAGCAGCATTATTCACAATAGCCAGAATCTGGAAGCAACCAGAGTGCCCGAAAATCGATGACTGGATAAAGAAGCTTTGGTACATCTACACAATGGAATACTATGCAGCTGTTAGGAAAAATGAAGTTATAAAATTTGCCTATAAATGGATGGACATGGAGAAGATTATATTGAGCGAAATTAGCCAGAAGGAGAGAGACAGATACAGAATGACTGCATTTATTTGCATAACATAAATATATATGTATATATTATGATACCAATATCCAAGGTCAAGTGAAACATATATCAGGAGGTCTTGTCTAAGGTGGAAATTATCACAAACGTGTGGGAGTCAGAGGCTAGGTAGGACAGAAAATGGAACAGTGTGCTAGCAATTGTCGAGGGTACTAATGCCAACCTAGAACTGAGCATTAAATGCAGGCAAAAGATACACATGACAACCCTTTAATGTATGTTCTGTAATCCATAGTCTGGAGGGGAAGGAAAAGAGAAAAAGAGAGAAATGGAAAGAAATAAAGAACCTGCCATGGAGGAGGGCAGGGGAGGGGGAGGGAATCGGGGACGTTGGTGGTGGGAGATGGGCACTGGTGGCGGGATGGGTGCTGGAACACTGTATGACCAAAACCCAAATATGAACTTTTTAATTGTATATCTTTGTAATTGTAAAAATAAAAATTAAAAAAAGAAAAAAAAAGTAAAAAAAAAATAGAATCCAAAAAATATAGAAGAGATTAGCTATGGAACTTGAAGATGTGTATGCGTTCTCAGGATCAGTGAGCTTCAACTTTATTGCTATTATAGGGGAATATGCCTATGCCTTTCTTTTTAACAGGAAAAAAAATCTTCTGTCATATTCTTTAAAGAAACCTGCTCAAGCAGTTTAAAAATTACTTCTTACTGTCCGAGGAATAGCACAGTAGGTAGCGCATTTGCCTTTCATGCTGCTAACCTGGTTTAATCCTCGGCACTGTTGAGTGCATTCTTCTACCCAAATCCCCGTAAAGTGATCCCTGAGTGCAGAGCCCAGAGTAAACCCTGAACACTGCTAAGTATGTCATCCCAAAGGAAGAAAAAACAGTTGTCCTAGTTTGGAAACTAGCTCGAAAAGCTGGATCACATGTGCAATCCCTTGTACCACAAGTCACCTCTGCGCCAAATCCTGGACCTCCTGATCACTACTGGGTTTGATCCTAGTGGGTCCTCAAGCACTGCATTAATGACTTCAAACACTTAATCTTCGGACCACACACCACCATTTTGAATATCACCTGAAGTGGAGTCTTTTCTTCAAGAAGGATACATCTTCCATGCTTCCCAAGACTATTAGCCAAACCCTTCCAGTCATAAGGGTAATTCTATCCTGTGACACTTAAATATTGTCAGTAAATAAGCCAACACATTCAGATATGTTCTATATACTAAAAACTTATGCCAGAGTAAAGGGAAATAAAATACAGGTTGAAACTCCAATACATTAGATGAGGTCATTTAGTCAAAGACTTGATGACTGGCTGCATTCATCGAGAATCGGGATGGTAGAGAGGGTGCCACACATTGGAAAAAAAGCTATTGTGACTTGCCTACGAGACATTTATATGCATGATACAGTCCATATGTGAAAGATGATCATCATTATGGATGGTGTTGTTGTGTTTAGGCAAAGTTCCAAGAGTAATATAGTGCTTTGAGATATTAATCCTATCACTGTATCCCAACCTACACTGTCCCTAAGCTGATTTCCAAGCTTGGTTTAACACGGCTCTGTGTCATGTGATGATCTTGTCTTCATTAAATTTCCATACAGGACTTAGCACATATCATCTTTCTCCTTGTTCTTCTTCCAGGCGACCAGTTTTTATCTTACAGTCTGTCTCTGGGTGACTAGAATTACATCCAAGGAAGAAACCTAAGGATTCTTCTCTCTGACTCTCCCTCACCATTTCTATGTATTTGTTTCCAAATACTAGAAATTCTCCCTCAGAATATGCTTCCTACTCAACCTTCTTTTCTCAAGCTCTCATTAATCTTCCTAAACCAGAGCAATTCATCTCTGCCACACACCTTATCCCTTCCTGCTGCCCACTAACCTTGTTTTTGCCTGAGAAACTGCTCGTTTAAAAATGAAATAGCCGACCTTCTCCCTCTTGTTTGCAATTCCTATGCACCTTTCCCTGACCCACACTGACTTCAGTATAAAAAAAAGACATTGTCCAACATCCTAAGTGAAGTCCTCCGCCCTGTGTTCCCACAGTCATTACAGCAACGTAACAAAGGCATCTATTATGTCTGTTACACAGTTTGAACCAAGCAAGTCTATTACAATTGACTTATTTGTTTACAACTTTTCCTTTTTAGAAGGAATGGAGGCTCCACTAAAGAGATTAACGCTCTTCCCAAACATTGCTAAAGAGATTTTAAAAGCAGTATTTAATTATAAATATCTAAGAGGTTCCACCATAGAAAAGTAATGTCAGTCTGAATTCCGACAGGAGCAAGGAGATTGAATGAAGCCGCTTCTATCTCCACCAACACCATCACCCAAGGTCCACACCTTGGGTCCACATCTCTCGTCAGGTTTCTCTGAAATTAGATGGGACTAAACTCTTTTGACTTGATAGATTAATCCCCTAAAATACATCTTCAAAGACTATGTAGCCCTCAACAGCATAATCTCTCCTCTTCTGCAACTGAGGGATGCGATGCGGCTCTTGGAATAGAATTATCTTCTGCTCTTGGATAGAATCATCTTCTGCTCTTGGATAGAATTATCTTCTGCTCTTGGATAGAATCATCTTCTGCTCTTGGATAGAATTATCTTCTGCTGCTAAACAAAACCCCTTATTTGCTGCTCCAATCATTGATGTCTATTAGCATCAGCTTCCCTCTTACTCCTGGTCAGATATCCGAAAAGAGACGCTTATAAGGGAGGTCAAGGTAAAATCCAAACAGTAGATCCAGTCCATTCACCCAGCTTTGTATAGTACCATCTGCTTTGCTCTGATATCACTTGGGGGGCAGGGGAAGGTTTTTCATAATTGTGGATGGTATAAATTAACATTCTACAATCTTGGTGCCAGAGGGTTAGTTCTGTGAAGCTGACTCCATTTTGATCCCTAGCACTACCTGGTTTCCCCTGAGTATTGCTGAATATGGCCCTTGAGACACCCTAGAGCACCTCTAGGATATACCTAGCACCTCAAGACTCTAGGAAGCAGAGACCCAGAGTCTCTGCATTTGGCCAGAGGTCACCAGGAGATAGCCCTGGGCCTCTAAGTAACACTTGGGAGGCCCAAATGGAAACAAAAGACCCAAAAACCCTATACAGTCCTTCTCAATAGCTTGTATCTATGCACACTGATAAAGTGGTTATGTATATCCCTCAGGAAATGGGGGGGGGCAGTTTAATTGATAAACTTAGAAACATGACAGTTTTAGATAAATTGGGTTTTCTCTTAATTTAGGGACTTAATATTAATTTAGCAGAATCATGGAAAAATCAGTAGGTATACTCGTTTTCTGTTCAGGAGATCATAAGTCTCTTGATCACTTGATATCTCGTTATTCACCGAATTGCTCGAGCAGGCGTCAGTAATATTTTCATTTTACCCTATCTCGTGCCATTGTAGCCCAATGGCATCTGCTTGCTCCAGGAATACGAAGAGCCTTAAACCATTTGTTCAGGGTCTTGACAAAGTCTGACCATCTTGTAGGTGGGCGGCCACATGATCTTTTTGACATCCCATGGGATCCAGTCAGTAATGGCTCTAGTCCAGTGGTTATCTTCAAGTTGTATTACATGTCCAGCCCATCTGATTTTCGATGCCTTGGCAAATGAGACAGTGTCCCTGACTCTGGTCGATCGATGGAGGTTGGAACTCCGGATTCCTTCTCTCACTTGAGTGGGGCATGATATTCCAAGCATAGCTCTTTCGATTCCTATTTGGGGAGACCTGAATAGCATTCTCATCCTGCTTTTGTAGGGCCCAGGTCTCTGAGGCGTATGTTAATGCAGGGAGAACAGTGGAGTTGAAGAGATGTGCCTGGAGCTGGAGGTTCTTTGTCTTTTTAGCTATTTTTTCAATGCTCTTGAAGGCATTCCATGCCACTCTCTTCCTCCTGTGTAGCTCAGATTTTAGGTCATTCATCATGTTGAGTTCACGACCTAGGAACACATAGCTGCTGCATTCAGAGATGTTTTGTTCCATTGAGAGTGAATGGGGAATCTGCGGACGTGGCTATCAAAGAGATCTGAGTAGAAGTCATGGATAATCTTCTCCATTGCCTTTCTGGAAGATGTGATAGATCCATCAGGATGTCGGAGGGCAGTCATCTTGGTCTTATAGTTGGCAAAGGACAAGCGGGCATTGAGAATGCTTTTCCCAGCTTCTGCTATATTGGCCAGTATTGCTGCTCTTCTCTCTTTGAGGTCTTCCTTTATCACTTTCCTGCACTGCTTTGTGAACTTGGACATTAGCATTTGGTTGCCTGAGGCTCGCGCCTTGCCATGTTGGAGAATGAACTCGAGAGTTTTTGAAGACATTCAAAACCTATAAAAGTATTCACTTATTTTTGAAAATGTTTCCCTTTTGGGGCCCACACCTGGCTATTTTCAGGGCTTGCTCCTGGCTCTGCATTTTGGATCCACGATCCCTGGAGGTGTTTGGATGAGCCACATGTGTGGTGCTGGGAATTGAGTCCAGGCCTGCCATGTGCAAGTCAACACTGTAAGGGTGTTCATTTTTAAATATTCAGAAGATACTGTAATGTCTTACCTTTTTTCTGCTTCTTTATTCCTGGATTTGTACCCCCCCAAATCATTTTATCTCATAGGGAAATGAGTATTTTCCTCTAGAGTATGGTTTTCTGGGATCCAGTGCATTTTTCTATACATTGCCTCACTTCTTTTCACAATGTATAACAATCACCCAATTTGGTGTAAATATACTATTTTTAAAACAATATGGACTATATAAAGGCCTACCTGTATTCCAGTTTTTATACCACTAAAGACCAGGATTAAAAAATTAAGTGACCCTGGCAGCACCAGGTGTGATCCCTGAGTTCAGAGCCAGGAGTAAGTGCTGAGCACCATCAAGGGCAGGGCCCCCCAAATTTAAAAAAATAGAAATAAAATAAGTCAATAAAAATTAAATGACCAAAGGAGATTCCTGCCAGAAAATTTGAAGATTTATTCTAAAGTATCACAGCTAACAGATGAAACCGAGCTATACCCTAAGGGGAGCTAAAACATTTTCCTTAAAATTGCTACTTCTGGACTTGGTATATTTTACTGGTTTCCTGAAGATTATTCCTATGCTGAAATCATTTATTTTCATCTTGAGATAAAACCATTATTTTTGCCATATTAAGTGTCTCACATTTGGAAGTTACTCACTGGAAGTTATTGACTAGGAACCATGTCTGATGGCTCAGAATTTATCCCGGAATAGAGAGGGCTATAAAAGAAGCAAGGCACTTCGGGTGAGTCAATATAAACTTCAAAGTCAATATAAACATCTTCTATGGAAAGAGGCAGTAATAAAAAAAACCCTTGCTATATTATAAGAATACCTTGAAATTGCTTAGGAATGTGCCAAGTTACATTTTAAGTTGCTTCTACTATAGTGGCAGCAGTATCCCAATTATTTGTCACACACTTTTTGTCCTGAGAAGTAGATGCTGTAAATTTAGGGTGAACCTTTCATTGCTGTCTCAACAGTACTGTGCTGCCTTCTGAGAAATCATCAGTGAAGTCTCAGGCAGGGTATTGAAGGACAAAATCAAAAAGATATTTAATTCTGCCACCAACCCCAATTAACATTAGCCCCCAAAACTATCTTGGTAAACTTCAGCTAGACTTTAGTCCTGAGTTTCAAGACAAGCTTAGCAAGTTTCCCCATTTAAATTCAGAGAAGTCTTTGCTAAGAGCACTAGGGCTAGACCCAGACCCAAGATGGTCAGTGCTACTGTGAACAGGTTCATAGGAATTTTGCTGTAGAAACTTGAGAAATCAGTTTGGAAAAGTTGGGAATTTCATTCTTAAGGAGTAATAATTGTGTGCCGATGGTAACACAAAAAATCTTTATAATCAGTTTTTTCGAAAGTCAATGGCTTTGAGTTTTTAGTCTGTCTTTTGTGATTGATTTTAGCTAGCAAAGACAGACAATTTTTCTAGCCATTAAAACAACTTATCATGTGGCTCTTCTGTTATAGCATAATATGGGGGATCACAAAATGTGTATCAGCCAACTTTCTCTTCACTGGCTTAAGAATTTTGTTTGTCTAGAGGTAATAGGACATCCTAGGTGTACCATATATCTAGCTTTGTGGTATCATTCTGATTTAGTCGGGGTTTTCCATATTAAAAACAAGTGATTAGTGTGGGCTCTGTGTGTATGTCCCCTATAAACACTAATTAATCTCATGTTCTCCCCTGAAAACTGGAGATCCAGAAAAGTTGGTGGTGCAACTTTTCTGGGAAGATTTCTGAAATAGAAAAGACAGAAAATACATCAGATCAGAAGCAGGAAGACCTAATTCGTAGCTCCAGTATTCACTACAGGAAGCAAGAATGGAAATTTCTTCCTCTTTTGATTTTGACTGTTAGTGGATTAGATGATATGTACCTCATTGGGGAGGACCATTTCCTTTATTGAGTGAACAATTAAAAAAGAAGCTTATTCTCATATACATATACCCTCATAGCTATATATCTAGAGATTGTGTTTAAACTGAGGACCCACGACTCAATCAAGTTTTCAAACTAACATAATTCTTCACCATCTCATTAGAGTTCTTATCATTGATTCTGTAAGAATATAGAGTATAACTAACTATAAGTGGTATTTTTTGCAGATTTTTTTTTATTCTAACCTAATCCAATTATATCATACCTCAATACTTCTATTTTTATGGTACAGTATTTCCCAGCTTCACCCAATTATAATGTCTTTTTATTATATAGAATCTACACTGAAAAACTGCTAATAAAGAACTCTTTTTTTTTGCTTGTTTGTTTGGGGACCATGATTTTCGTGGTGGGTGCTCAGAACTTAATTCTGGCTTAGCACTTAGGAATCACTCTTGACAGGCCTCAAAAGACCCATAACTTAGCAAGAATCAAACCTGTTTGGCCACATGCAAGGCACACGCACTATCTGCTGTATTATCTTTCCAATACCAAGAACCCATCATTTTGATCTTAAACCCCTAGCAGTGAAATATAGTCACAAATAACAGCACTTACGTACTTTGCAGTATTCATGAAATATAAAATTGTATTCAGAAGAAAAACATCTTGTTCTTCTGACAACCCCTACGAATCACCTGTCAAGAGAAATAAGATATTTAGAAAGTAATAAATTAGTATCTTTCCCACCTTCTTAGCCCAAACACAGCACCACCCAAGCACAGTGGTTGATAAACGTCATTCTACTATGAGCCTTTCAAATAAAAAAGTTGACATTAGCACTAATGACATTCTTCTAAGGGTCTTCAGAAACTGAAAATTTGGTGTTCAGTATCCAATTCCCTACTAATGAATAATGGTACAGACGGAGCTATAATTTTGTTGTCTATCAATCTAAGTCAATGATATGGTGTCAAAGGGTCATTTAATATAAATCATTCAGCTAGGAAATGGCCATTGTCAAAAGTCCTTTTTAACTATATGAATATAGAAATGTGAATTCAGATGAAAATGCCCTCAATGTCAATAGCATTGATAGACACATTTACTATAATTAGCATGTCGGATGTGTTCTATTTTATGCCACTAAGGTGATTTCCATAGGGTCGCATTGGTTCCTTGCAATACTGCCTCAGTGTACCCACAGCATACAGACCACAAACATCAGAACCACCAGCCTGTCCAACACATGAGTTACAGCATCAATGTTCAAACAAGCTAGTATTTCTTCAGGGAAAAGCCAATCATGCAAAAAGTTGTAGACAACACCTCATAGCATAATTACACTTTTTATTTGAAAAACTGACATTTATCTTGATGTGACATTTTCTTACTCCTTTAATGACTTTTAGTTGAAATACCAGTGGCAGAGAGAAAAATCAGCCTGTGAATGCAATGCTTTTGTTTATAAAGTGTTTGACTATGACATGACAGGGCAGGTCGTATAAGCCATCTACATGCAAAGACCGTTGCTTTCCAAAAGAGTCACCTTTGGCATTATTGGCTCTATTCTTTTATCTTTATTTTGGTGGTGGGGTGGGGGGCCACAGGAGGCAATTCTCAGGGTTTATTCCCTTTGTGCTCAGGGATCACTCCTTGGTGGGGCTCAGGTACCACACGTAGGTCAGCTGTGCCCTCATTTCTGTACTAAATCACTCTGGCCCCACTGACTTTATTCTCATCTATAATTTTCCTATTCACCTGGTTCTAAAACATTCACAAAGTTGAAAATATGATGATCTTGATTCTTTAAAAGGGGGATGGGCTCGACATTCCCACCAACAATGGATGAGAGTCCCTTTCTCCCCGCATCCATGTCAGCAGTTATTGTCCTTGCTCTTTTGAATATGTGCCAGTCTCTGTGGTGTGAGATGATATCTCATTGTTTTAATTTGCATCTCTCTGACAATTAGTGATGATGAGCATTTTTCATATGCCTTTGCCATTCGAATTTCTTCCTTGTCGAATTTTTTTTTATTTCTTCTCTCCATTTTTTGATGGGGTTGGTTGTTTTCTTCCTGTAAAGTTCTACCAGTGCCTGATATATCCTGGATATTAAACCCTTATCAGATGGGTATTGGGTGAATATTTTTCCCATTCTGTGGACTGTCTTTGTATCTTGGTTACTGTTTCTTTTGAAGTGCAGAAGCTTTTGAGTTTCATGTAGTCCCATATATTTATCTTTGCTTCTAGTTGCTTTGCTAGTGGTGCTTCACCTTTGAAGATGCCTTTAGCTTCAATGTCGTGAATAATACCAGCCTAGAACTTAGCATTGAATATAGGCAAAAATATCTGTCTGTCTGTCTTCCCGTTCATCATCGATTTGCTTGAGCGGGCCCCAGTAACATCTCCATATGTCCTGTCTCATGCTAGTAGAGCCCAAGGGCATCTGCTTGCTCCAGGAACATAAGGAGCCTCAATCCATTCGGAATGAGGTCTATAATTGTTACTGGTATTTGGCATATCAAATACAACACGGGTAGCTTGCCAGGCTCTGCCGTGCAGGTAGCATACTCTTGTAGTCATCTCTAAGTCCAGCATTTATTGATGAACCGCGCGGCTGCTTGCAGCTGCGCAAGCCGGGCTGTGATAGGCTGGTCTGCTGGGTGGAGTTCTGACGAGAGAAGTCCGGATGTGGAAAATGGAGGCCCTCGTGGAGTGGGGGTCATCTTGCTTGTTGCAAGGCTCTGCTGGGGTGGCGGGCCAGGGCTAGAACCCACCATTCCTCCTGGGTGCCTTGTGAGCGGCTGGGCACAGGGAGAGCAAGTAGCAGCTCTGCCCCATGTCTGTCTGTCTGGGGCAGAGCTGCTACTGACAGACAGACAGGCAAAAATATATACATGATAACCTCTCTAAATGTATGTATTGAAAGCCACAGTGTGTAGAAGAGAGAGAGAGAGAGAGAGAGAGAGAGAGAGAGAGAAATAAAGAACCTGCCATAGAGGTAAGCTAAGGGAGGGGGAGGCATTGGGGACATTGGTTGTGGGCTTTGGGCACAGGTGGAAGGATTGGTTCTGGAACACTTTATGGCTGAAACCCAGACATGAACATCTTTGTAACTGTATATCTCACGGTCATATAATAAAATATTTTTAAAAAATAAAGGGAGGATGGGGTGCAAGCCCTGAAAAAATAGTCACCAACTCTTGCAAACGGCTCAATCCTCAGGCCAGAGGATGTGGAGCTGTAATGTTGGGGACCAGTTGGATGACCACGAGAGTGCTGTGCCCCTAAGCCACTCCTAGCAGTGTTGTTATCCCGGGTTTCTGCAGTGCTGGTGTTCAAACTTGGATGGTGTATGAGTTTTGTTGAGCTCTCTCCCTGGCCCCAAGACTTGCCTTCTTTGAATGGTACTAAAGGATTTAGGCCAGGGATGATCAAGGTCTACTCCTATCTCTATGCCCAGGAGTCCCTCCTGTCTATGCGGGGGGAACGATAGTAATGCCAGGGATTGAACTGGTGTTAACTGCATGCAAGCGAGTGCCGCCACCCCTACACTGTCTCCAAACTCTTTGCTTCTATTCTTGTTTCTTAGTTTTAATTTTTTCAGATATTCAAGGGGGAAACTAGGAGGTATTGACCCAGACTTTAGAGAGGAGAGTCAGGAATGATTATTTTTCAAGTTCTCTAGATAAAAGTCATATCTGGCAATCCCAAGGTGTTTCTCTACAATAAGAGCAAGGCCATTTATTGTTTATTCACTGAAAGTTCATAATTCTTCTCTAAATTAAACAAGAGATATATAAAATGAATATTTCCCTCCAGGAATTATAAAATAATAAAAGTTATTAGCTTAATGATTGATTTAAAAAATCTTTTCCTTTAATTGGTGGTAAAATGTCTCCATATTAAAAATTTTTAATTTCAATAGAATAATCAGGCCAGTGAAGAGCTGAAAACTCAGATACCTTTGAGCTTCTTTTTGTGTTTCTAAAAGGGATGCTTTAGCCCTCAGTTTTCAGGTCTATAAATTGGCATAAAACTTGTTATATTGCCTGTCAAGCAGTAGTCTTGCTGGCAATTACCCTAGCTAATGAACACAATGAAAAACTAGATTCCTGCCTGATCCCAGTAGATTAGATCTTTATGCTACAATGAGATAAGAGACCCACTAACAAGATATCACTCATCTGTCCTGGCTTTTAATAATATTGATGACCCAAAAGAAATTCTGCCCTGTTAAGAACTCTTTGGTGTGCCTAGTCAAACAATAACCACTGGATAATTGCATCCTACCTGTGAATCTTTTTATGCCCTTCACACCAAGAAAAAAAACTGTGGGACTACCAAGATTCCAAGTATATGCCATTCAAACTGTAAAGACACTTCAAATTTGTAATAAGAACAGGCAGTCCTCAACCTTCCAACCATTTTAAAATGTCCTTTTTTCTTATTAATTCTATGGGAGAAAATGCTGTAAAATTGTGATAATGGTTTCAGAAATATACCAAATAATAAATTCTCATTTGAATATTTCTACATTTGGTCCTATATTAAATTAGGCATGGTAGCAAGCAATAAGAATAGGAGAGGAAATAACGCCTATAGCTAAGTATGGAATAATTCAGAAACATAAGCAGTTTAGAATGCAAAACATTCTGTCACTATTTATAGATAACGCTGAAAATAAATTTTTAACATGATTATTATATAAATCAAAGTGCAATGAAAGATCATTGAATGGGTTCAGTAGCTCAGATACAACCTCTAGATCAACCAATCACTCATTACAGGTTTTGATATGCTGAGTCTGATTTTTCTTTCTTTTTTTTTGGGGGTGCTTTTTGAGTTACATTTGGCAATGCTCAGAAATTACTCCTGGTTCTGCACTCAGGATTTATTCCTGCCGGTGCTCACTGGACCACATGGGATTCCAGGGATCAAGCCTGGGTTGGCCACATGCAAGGTATATGCCCTCCCCACTGCACTATTGCTCTCGCTGAGTCTGATTTTTCAAAGCATCTTCCTGTTCTATGTTCTCATACCATTGCTGTCACTCTACTGATAATGATTATAATCGTGTTTCTGTTTATTTCTCTTTTGCAGATTCTGTTCATGGGCATGATGACTGAATACTACCACTACTTTTTCACAACCTTGGTAAGCACATTCATCTGGTAAAAATTTATTCAACACAATAGGGAGTATCTGTAGCTATTTTAAAGTCAGCATCGCCACTGTCAGTGGGAAGCTGCTGTCATGGAGGCTTGTCTTCTTTCCCTACATCCAGAAATGCTGAATATGGGCTTCGTCCTCCCTTCCTTAAAATAATTCCAATGTGTATGTAACCAGAGAGAGTTGAAGATGAAAGTTGAATTAAAAACAAACTGTCCAAGCACAAGTTACTAAAAAGAAACATCATCTCCATTTACTGTATACATTTAAGGGTTTATTGAAATGTGTCTTGGCATCCCCTGAGCTGAGGTGATTTCCCCACCTGTTTCCGTAGGCAGCTGGGGAAGGAAGAGATGCTCTTCCAGTTGCTCTGAGATGAAGAGGACATAGGTAGAACTTTGCACACTGAATTTCGTACTATAAGGAAAAACAGTTTCCTTCATACTATAAGGAAAAACAAGCCTTAGAAATTCTAAATAAACTGGAAGACCTGACATTTGAGCAATTACTAAAAACAAAGTGATTTAGTATACATCCAATGTTTAAACTAAATGATCTTTCAATCATTAAAAAAAAGTCTGTGAATATATCAGGTGGTCTTACCAAAAGTGAAAATTACCACAAACGTGAGGGAGTCAGTGGTTAGGTAAGACAGAGAAGGGAACATGTGTGAATAAATGTCGAAAGGGCTGATACCAACATAGAACTGAGCATTAAATACAGGCAAAAAATGCACATGATGGCTTCATGTGTATGTAGTGCAACCCACAATGTGTAGGAGAAGGAAAGGAGAGAGAGGAAGAAAGAAAAGAGATAAAGAACCTGCCATTTAGGCAGGCTATGGGAAGGGGGAGGGAATTGGGGACATTGGTGGTGGGAAATGGGCACTGGTGGAGGGCGGGTGCTGGAACACTATGTGACCGAAACCTCCAAACATGAACAACGTTGTAATTGTATATCTCACGGTGGTATAATAAAATGTTTAATTAATAAAAAATAATAAAAATAAATAAAAATAAAAAGTCTGTGTGTACACGTATGTCCAATGTAGGTATTCTCTGATCTGAAAAACAAATACCCCCAATCTACTTTTCTAATATGTAGAGGTATAGTGAATTAACTATACCTAGATTCCAGGAAATTTAGTAAGAATCATTTACCAAAAAAAAAAAAAAGACAAGGACTAGGCAGATATCACAGACATACTATAGACAGAGGCAACCAGTTTAATTCTGGCTCAAGAATATTGAGGGCGTGAAGGAATATATATACTGTGAAGCAGGTCCTTTGAGAAAATTGTTGAAATCCTTGTTTTTCTAAGCTTGTAGCAGGGACTGGAGTATAGCACAGAGGTTTCTAAGTCATAGTTTCAGGGTCTTACTTTACTCAAGGATACAACTTTTTACCCAACCCCATGGACAAATACACATGCTGATATGGTAATCTGTCTCAAAACTTCCTACCTCTCAAGCTAAAGACGATTTTGTTAAACTTGAGAAAGAATGTGAATGTTGATAATGAAACCTTGAAAGGTTGGTTTCCAGCAGAGAATCTTTCAAGGATAAACAAGTTGTTTTTACACCCTTATGCTCCTCATCCTTCACTCACAAAGGATGTTGAAAACTTGGACTTTCCACATTCTCTCTTCATAGAAACCTCACCTGGAAAGCCAATCTGATTTTGTACATGTTTAATGCACTTGGTTAAGCATATTGCATTATGTACTGTTGAGTCCATGAGAGATTTAATATGCATCATGGAAGCAACTGTTTGACCTCCTATAACTTAATGACTTTCCTATTACTCATTGTGCTAAAGAATTATTATTTCTTGGGTTTTATGTTGCAAATCCGCTTCTTCAAGCATTTTCTTTTGTGTTTTTATCTGTACTCAGCCGATATTTACTTTTGTATTCTTACTGAGTTTTCAGTTGAGCATTAATAAAATTTAAAGAAAGAAAAGTAGTCCCTTAGTTCAAGGGAATAAATGAAGCATGTTTTTCAATAATGAGCTAGGAGCACAGACTCCTTTCTTACAGATCTGCAATCTAATGCAAAGTCATCATGTGAAAGGCTAGCAATGGAGGAAAATGTTACTCAAAACAATACATTTGAAATCTTCTTCTGACAATACAAAAGAGTGTTTCTGAGGTTATTCTCTTTGCTTAGTAACTACTATCATTACTTCTAGCATACATTACTTGTATTTTCATAAAGCTATTCATGGTGTTATAAAATTGGGGAGTGGATTGGGGCCACACCCAGAGGTACTCAGGGTGTACTCCTGGCTCTCTGCTCTGGCATCAATCCTGACAGTGCTTGGCAGATCTCCTATGGTGTCAGGTATTGAAGCAGGGTGAACTGCATGACAGGCAAATGCCTTACTTCTGCACTATCTCTCAGACCCAGTGTTAGGAGCTATCTGTGGAAATGTTCTCACTTTAAGAATCTTATTCTAAAAGTTTGTACTTTCTTTTTGACTTTTGGACTTTTAGAGCCATACCCAGCAGTACTTAAGACTTACTTCTGGCACTGCACTCAGGACTCACTCTGGCAGGATTTGGTGGACCATATGGGTTGCTGGGGATGGAACCCAGGCGGGTCGCATACAATGCAAACATGTTACCTGCTATGCTATCACTTCAGTTTCAAAGTTTGTATTTTCTTGATGTGAAATATTGTAATGATACTTTATAGCCTTCCTTATATAGGAAGAAACAAAGTTGTCACATCATTTGTTTAATTTTTTACTTTTTAATTGAACCACCATGAGATATACAATTATAAAGCTGTTCATAATTGGGTTTCGCCATACAGTGTTCCAACACCCATCCCTCCACAGTGCACATTTTCCAACACCAATGTGCCTCATGTCCCTCCCTATCCAATACACCACAACCTGCCTCTTTTGTAGGTACTTTTCATCTCTTTCTTCTCTCTCTCCTTTTGTGCATTGTGATTTGCAATAAAAACACTGAAAGATTATCATGTATATCACTTTATTTACTTTCAATGCACAGTTCTACACTAGCATTACTATGTCCAATTTATTGCCAAATTGGTCCCTTCTGTATCTTACCTAGCCACTGCCCACTCATAAATGTGATCAGTTCCAACCACTGACACATTCTCCTGGCCCCTGTTTTCCTTGCCCTTGGACATTAGTCTCATACTGTTCACAATAGCCATAATCTGGAAACAACCTGAGTTTTCGAGAGCAGAATAAAGAAACTATGGTACATCTATACAGTGGAATACTATGCAGCTGTTAAATAAAAATGAAGTCATGAAATTTGCTTACAAATGGATGAACATGGATAGTATCATGCTGAGTGTTAATTGGAAGGAGAGGGGCAGATATAAATGACTGCACTCATTTTTGGGATACATCATTTGTTTTAAATATAAACCAACTTTAAAGCTTCAGATTTACACTTCATCTGTAAGAAAAACAGATGAGGTTAATATTTTTCTGAAACATTATCTAAAAGAGAACAGTTCTCTTTCACTCTACATAACCTATGCTCTGGTTTTTCACTGAAGAGAAGCCTGAGCTTTTGCTCTTAGCTAGTGGGCTGTAGAGATTCTTTGGGTCCTCATTTATGAGACATGGGTTACTTTCAGTAACTTGGGCGCTAGTAGTTTTTCCTGCCAGAGCTATCTCTCTGTCAAACACATATGCAATTTTCAAATTGCTTCTTTGTCAAGAGCTGGGATAGCCTGAGGAAGCCAGAAGTGATTGTTTGTGCCATGTGGCTCTTTCTTGCGCTGGTCCTATCACCGCTCAGAAACTCAGTTTCATTACTCTAAAATAAAAGCACTGAGTTGAATGGACACAAAGATCCCTCCCAATCCTCAGAGGCTTCACCCTAAGGGATAGAATTTTTTTTATCTTCTCAGAATGTCATATCTGTGCTCATTTTTGACAGCCAAATTTCTCTTCCTGCTATGTCTACACTCTGACAGCATTGCAAAAAAAGTGGATTAAAAATGCAGACAGCTTATTCTCGTCAGAGTCTTCCAGGCAGGCTAAAGATGAAAAACAATAAGAAATGATCTTCTGGAGAAATAATGAAATCAGGGCCATCATTTTTGCTTCAAGCTTCTTGTTACTTCTATGAGCATTAATTCTCCTATGCCTGAAGCATACTGACACCATTAACTCGACTTCTATCATTTTTAATACTACACAGGACTTGTTTGCTTTAGATCTGGAACTCTATAGGTACAGTGGTGTGAATATGACCGGGTTTCGACTCCTCAACACTGAGAACCCTCACGTGTCATCCATCATTGAGAAGTGGTCCATGGAAAGATTGCAAGCCTCTCCCAGGCCCGAGACCGGCCTTTTGGATGGCGTGATGACAGTGAGTAGTTTTCAAATAAACTTATTTGAGAAAATGATGGAATTCTTTAAGTGTACAGTTGAGAATGCACAAGTGCTTCTGAAGTGTGAAAGAAATGTGTTCTTTGACTTGTGTAGGGGAAGGAGTAAATGCTCAGTTTTTGAAGACTGGTGCATGAGCACTACTATTTAGTTGAAATCGGGCAATTCACTGCCGTATGGATGGAACTGGAGGGAATTGTATTAAGTGATGTAAGTTAGGAGTAAGACAAATACTGAAAGCTCTCACTCATCTGTGGAAGACGGAGAGACAAAACCTGGGAATAGACATTATCAAACTATGACACACCCTTGGAATTGGATTACAAAACTGATTAACAAACACAAGGGCTGGGGAAAGTGGATAAGGATTGGACCAAAAGTTATAAGGACTGTGACTGCAGCTCATGGGTGTGATGGTGGTTGTGGGATACAGAAACTTCAGACATCAATAACATCCACTTTATTGTGATTGAATTACCTAAACCATAATTTAATTTTTTTAAATAAAAATTGCATAATTTGAGCTTTCTCGCTGAACTTGCTTCAGATATAAAGTTAAAAAGTAAAGCTACCACTGGCAAAAATCAAAGCAGAAAACAAGAAAAGGCAGGGGATTGAGTTATACTCCTGAGGAAGTAAAGCACGCAAGCTTTATGAATACACACCTGATTCCCAACATCATCCCTTGCCTCAGTGGCCTCTCAGTCCATGGAAGCATTAAATTTGTCTAGTGGGTGGGTTCAGATTCTCCCTGTCCTTAATGCACACAGGGACACTTTGGGGACCTGCATAGTGCTTTTCTTTTTTTTTAAGTTTTTTTTTTATTTTTATTTTTTACAATTACAAAGATATACAATTAAACAGTTCATATTTGGGTTTTGGTCATACAGTGTTCCAGCACCCATTCCTCCAGATGGGAGTGCCCATCTCCCACCACCAATGTCCCCCGGTTCCCTTCCCTCTCCCCAACCCTTCTCCATGGCAGGTTCTTTATTTCTTTCCCTTTCTCTCTCTTTCTCTTTTCCTTCCCTTCCAGACTATGGATTACAGAACATACATTAAAGGGTTGCCATGTGTATCTTTTTGCCTCTATTTAATGCTCAGTTCTACATTGGTATTAGTACCCTCGACAATTGTTAGCACACTGTTCCACTTTCTGTCTTACCTTGCCTCTGACTCCCACACGTTTGTGATAATTTCCACCTTTGACAAGACCTCCTGATATATGTTTCACTTGACCTTGGATATTGGTATCATAATATGTACATATATTTATGTTATGCAAATAAATGCAGTCATTCTGTATCTGTCTCTCTCCTTCTGGCTAATTTCGCTCAATATAATCTTCTCCATGTCCATCCATTTATAGGCAAATCTTATAATTTCATTTTTCCTAACAGCTGCATAGTATTCCATTGTGTAGATGTACCAAAGCTTCTTTACCCAGTCATCGATTTTTTGGGCACTCTGGTTGCTTCCAGATTCTGGCTGTTGTGAATAATGCTGCTATGGACATAAAAGTAGGGATGGTGTTTCCGCTGCGTACTTTTGGTTTCCCAGAGTAGATTCCCAGGAGTGGTATGGCTGGGTCAAATGGGAGTTCAATTTCTTGTCTTTGGAGGAATTTCCATATTGTTTTCCAGAAAGGCTGTACCAGCCGGCATTCCCACCAACAATGGATAAGTGTCCCCTTTTCCCCACATCCACGCCAGCACTTGTTGTTCTTGCTCTTTTGAATATGTGCCAGTCTCTGTGGTGTAAAATGATATCTCATTGTTGTTTTGATTTGCATCTCTCTGATGATTAGTGATGATGAGCATTTTTTCATATGTTTTTTGGCCATTCGAATTTCTTCCTTGCTGAAGTTTCTGTTCATTTCTTTTCCCCATTTTTTGATGGGGTTGTTTGTTTTCTTCTTGTAAAGTTCTACCGGTGCCTGATATATCCTGATATTAACCCCTTATCAGATGGGTATTGGGTGAATATTCTTTCCCATTCTGTTGACTGCTTTTGTATCTTAGTCACTGTTTCTTATGAGGTGCAGAAACTTTTTAGTTTCATGTAGTCCCATATGTTTATCTTTTCTTCTAGTTGCTTTGTTAGTGATGTTTCACCTTTGAAGATGCCTTTAGCTTCAATGTTGTGAAGGGTTTTTCCTATATTTTCTTCAATGTACTTCATGGATTCAAGTCTGATATTGAGATCTTTAATCCATTTTGATCTTATTTTTGTGCATGGTGTTAGACACAGGTCCAAATTCATTTTTTTTACATGCCGCTGCCCAGTTTTCCCAACACCACTTGTTGAAGAGGCTTTCCTTACTCCATTTTGGACTCTTTGCACCTTTATCAAAGATTAAATGATCATGTGTTTGAGGTTGGGTGTCAGGATACTCAATTCTATTCCATAGGTCCACAGGTCTGTTTTATTCCAATACCACGCTGTTTTAATTACTACTCCCTTGTAGTACAGTTTGAAGTTGGGAAAGGTGATGCCTCCCATCTTCTTTTTCCCAAGGATTGCTTTAGCTATCCTTGGGGCCTTATTGTTTCATACAAATTTCAGGAGGCGTTTGGTCAACTTTTTTGAAGAATGTCATGGGTATCCTTATAGGGACTGCATTGAATCTGTACAGAGCTCTAGGGAGTATTACCATTTTGACAATGTTGATTCTCCCCATCCATGAGCAGGGAATATGTTTCCATTTCCTTGTGTCCTCTTTTATCTCTTGGAGCAGTGTCTTGTAGTTTTCTTTGTACAGGTCCTTTACACACTTGGGTAGGTTGATTCCTAGGTATTTGATTTTCTGTGGCACAATTGTGAATGGAATCCTTTCCTTAATATCCCTTCCTTCTCGTGCTTTTCACTGTCCATATTCAAGCAGCTGTCAAGCTCACCTTCTGACAAGAAGTACTCAGCCCAAGAGATGACCTGCCAACAGCTTTATCAGAGAGCTTTTCCCTAATATCATTTTTCTTTGTTGTCAAATACACCTACCCTTGCTTTACGTCTCTAATGAAGCTCCCTGTGTGATGAAGAAGCAAGCAGGGAAATAAATTTTAGGAAGGCTTTCTATGTAGGAACTGTATCATTTGAGGGAAAGATATTGGGAATGCAGGCAGGTAATAGCATTTTAAATTGGCAGAGTATTTCATTCTCTGCTCCCATCATGGGGAGAAACACTCTTGCTTTTAAGATGCAATTTACTGATAAGGCGCATCTTCCTGAGAAGCGAACTTGGGATTTCTTCTTCTCTTTTTCCCTAACTTTATTTTATAATGAGGAAAGAAAGAGAGAAAAGAAGGAAAAAAAACCTGAATGGGTGAAGTGGATCTGGATGACTGCGTTCAGGAGCCTTGCTTGTTTTGCAGATTTGAAGAACTATTAAAATATACACAGTGATCTGAGAGCTGATGTGGAAAGCATTTTGTTAAAATGAGCCTTTGCATGATTTGAAACATTGTTTTGGATATGAACAAGTTGAGGATATCCAGGAAAATACTAGATTTCTGTAAAGGAAGGTGAAGCTGGAGAAGGAGATAGAGAAAGAGAGGGTACATATGTGTTATTACACTTTTAATCTACTTCCTCTTGGATTTGTAATTCTAGTGAGGTTATATATGTATCAAAATCACGTGTCCACCATCACCCAGTTTTCTCTGCCTGCCAACCAGATTTGAATCCCAGTATGAGATCCCGAATTGCTTTATTTGAACTTGGTATGCATTCCTGAAAGAGTTACAGCTTGAAGTTTTGTTAACACAAAATTTGGATTCGTGCCAAACATTAAATATTTATCACAAGCATGGCTTAATTTATGCAAAAAATGTGCCATTGTGCTCAATTTTACTGAGCCAATAGAACAGTTTGTACATATTGAGTGGAAAAACTACTGAACACTGCAATGTCCACCCCATGAAGTCTGAGACGCTAGCCCCAGGACCACTGTTGGGACAGGGCAAAATGGCCTGTGGGCAAGAGCATGGCAGCATCTACCCTAAATTCTGATAGGTGGAAGAGTCCCTGCTTTGTCTAGACTTATTGTCATCTCATCTTAGATAAGAGCTTCTCCACCATTATTCTTATTATTTTTACAAACAGTAAAAAAAAGAGGATTGGGTGTTTATCTCACAGAGAAGATAGCATTCCTAGATACTGTAAAATACTCAGATACTGAAGAATAATGTCGTCAATGTCAAGACTAAGTAAAAAATTTAGTAGGCCATAGATGGGGGCGATAGTACAGTGGGTAGTGTTTTTGCTCTGCACATGGCTGACCCAGTTTCTATCCCCAGAACCCCATATGGTTCCCTGAACTCTGCCAGGATTAATTCCTGAGTGGAGAATGAGGAGAAACCCCTGAGCTACACTGAGTGTGGCCCAAAATCAAACACACAAATAAAAATATATAGTAGACCAAGTATTAGAGGTTGAACCTTAAAGTCCTGAAGATAAAGCTTTGAAATGAATCCTGGGAAGCATAATTTTGACCTTTTTTTAGCCAATGATCCTCTTTTGCAGTGCAGTTTCCTTTTTGCTTCTAGTAGAGGTGACCAATTTGAGGTATGTAAACTGAAGCACTGGAAGGTTAAAGGACACGCATTGACAGGCTTTTCTCATGAATGAATGAAGAATTGAATTAATAGTGCAATGCCCCATTAAAATCCAAGCCCTGATTTGGTGCTGACAATTGTTTATTTTCTACATTTTATATGACTCTGTATATGTAATGCTGTTTCTTCTCTGCCCTCAATTTAAAACGTCCTTTGCTTTAAGTCTTTTGGTCCCATCAATATTATTTTAGCTCCTGCATTTTATTCATTCCTTTATGTATAGCATTGGCCAATTCCACTCTCTAAACCCTCCCCAAATCAAGTTTGCTTAAATGCCTGTTTATCAGAGATGGGTTCTATGAATAATCAGTCAAAGAGAGAAGAGAGAGAGAGAGAGACTGTCCAGTATTCTCCTATGGTCTCTCTCTTCTCTACTCTTATGAGTCAATAGATTATATTTCAATTGACTCATTCGTGTCTTCTTCCCTAAAAGAATATAAACTCTTGATGAAAGAGTCTTTGTCTTGTGTTTTGTCTTGTCTCTTATCTTACTCTAACTTAGCAATAGAAATGGTCTGGCACAAAGCAGTCTTCAATAATATGTTTTAAGAAGAGACTTATTGACCTAAATAAATATAAACTGCAATTCTAAGACTGCAGAGACTAACTGAAAAGTATTCATAGAGACCTAAAATAATTGCATAAAAAGCACAAAAGGGCTTCTATAAATCAGAAGTAGTAAGACTAGTGAAGATAAAGATTATTCTAAAATAATATAGTATTCCGGGCTGTGATAGTCTGGTCTGCTGGGTGGAGTTGTGACGAGGGGGAAGTCCGGATGTGGAAAATGGCAGGCCCCATGTAGTAGGGGAGGGTGGTCTGGCTTGTTGTGAGGCTCTCCTGGGGTGGCAGGTCAGGGCTAGAACCCACCATGCCTCCCGGGTGCCTCACGAGCACCTGGGCACAGAGAGAGCAAGTAGCAACTCTGCCCCATGTCTGAGAGTCTCTGGTTCAGCATACCTGGGACGGATTGAAAAAAAACTGCTGCAGTGTTCATCAATAAATGCTTTATTTAGAGTTGACTACAACAGTATGCCACCCGCATGGCAAGCCTAGCAAGCTGCTCGTGTAGTATTTGATATGCCAAATACCAGTAACAATTATATTAGGTCATTCCCATGACCTAATATAATGGTTTGAGGCTCTCTATGTTCCTGGAGCAAGCAGATGCCTTTGGGTTCTACTTGCATGAGACAGGACATATGGACATATTACTGGTGCCCATTCTCGCAAATAGGCGATTAACGGGAAGATAGTGATAGTGAATATAGTATTCAAAAGATTAGCCATGAATTAACCATGATTAGTTTTCCTTTTCCAATGGTGCTCAGGGCTTACTCCTGGCTCTGCACTCAATGATCACTGCTGGCAGTGTTCAGGAACTGTGTGTGGTGCCAGGGGATGAACCCATGTAGGTGAGTCCAGGGCAAGGACCCTACCTACGATATACTGCTCTAGCCAACTGCATTAGTGCTTAAGTAATGTCATTACTGCCACAGAATGATACTATCTAAAATCCTATGAGTATCCCTATTTCCCAAAATGAATTTTTTATTTTATTTTATTTTTGCTTTTTGGGTCACACCTGGCAATGCTCATGGGTTACTTCTGGCTCTTCATTCAGGAATTACTCCTGGTGATGCTCGGGGACCATATGGGATGCCGGGGATCAAACCCAAGTCGGCTATGTGCAAGTTCATCCTACCCACTGTGCTATCACCCCTGCCCCCCAAGACGAATTTCTTTGAACATTATAGAAGAACTTTTTAAAAAACGTGTGTTATTGTTTCCTTCCTACTTGTCTATTTCCCACGTTAGCATTTCTACAAGGTAGAGCTTTGTACACTAACAGTATTCTTTACAGAATACTTTTGCATATATCATTACACATTCAAATGTGAAAATAAGAAATACATGTGCTGGTTTGAAAAAAATGTTTCTTTGTACATAGCCAAGCTGAACTCAGCCCCTGGCATTCCTTATGGTTTCTCCAGTAACCCCAAGAAAGTTCTGAGCTCAGAGTCAGGAGTAAGTCCTGAACATTGCCAGGGGGTGATGCTCGAAACAAAATAAAAAGGATCTAAAACTGTCTTCTAAAAAACTATTAAAACCAACTGAGTTCAAAAACAGAACAACATGTCATTTAAAACATCTTGAGATTTTTTTTCAAAAAGGAGATTACTTTTATGTACTAAAATACTAATTCCAAGAATTTTTGAGAACCTTTGTCATATCTTCTTTATTCCTTTATACCATATCTTAATTTCTCTCCCTGTTTGGTTGAGTCAATACATTAGTTTGGGGATAGATCAGGTATGCTACCTGCACGGCAGAGCCTGGCAAGCTACCCATGTTGTATTTGATATATTACCAAATACCAGTAACAATTATAGACCTCATTCCTGAATGGATTGAGGCTCTTTATGTTCCTGGAGCAAGCAGATGCCTTGGGCTCTACTAGCATGAGACAGGACGTATGGAGATGTTACTGGGGCCCGCTCGAGCAAATCGATGATGAACGGGAAGACAGTGATACAGTGATACAGTGATAGATCAGAGAAACAGAAGAACTATTCTCAGATATATTCTTTAGGTTTTGGCTTTTTGAGTCACACACCCAGCTGTCTTCATGGTTCATTCCTGACTCTGTACTTAGGAATTATTCCTAGTGGTGTTCAGGAGACCATATGGGATGCTGAGGATTGAACCCAGGTTGGCTACATGAAAGGTAAATGACCTACTTGGTGTACTATCACTCCAGGCCAAGATATATTCTTGTCTGGTGAAGTCAAACTGGTTGGTTCCATGTTAACATAGGAATCATAGTTATAACAAAGCATTGATTTTTAATTTATCTTCCCCATCTGAAATCTGCTTATAATTATCATCTTTCACATGAACATTCCCTAGAATCACAAGTCGTATGGAATCGTGGACAGCTTTGCATGTGCAATTTAAATATCTGCTTTACTCCCACAATAAAAGGTAATGATCAGTGGAATGCAATGGGAAAAAGAGGATATTTCCAGAAATATAAATTTTTTATTGAAGTCCTTGCCTTCAATCAAAAATTCAGTCCTCTAAATAGCTGGCCTATGTGATTTATTTAGCCATTCCTAGCCGACCTGCTCTTCTGTAGGTCGGTACAACACCACTGAAGAGTGTTACTCTACAAATTAAATTCATTCACATGCTCAAAGCATCCAGGACATAAATTGCATTTATTTGATGATACCCACTGTTTTGCCAACCTCTAAGTTGATAACAGAAAAACAATAAAACAGGCAATTTCCTTATTCTTTCTCATTTAAGGCAACACCTATATGCTTACAAGATGATCTCTTATGTGGGACCTGTGGAACCTTGTATGACCAATGGGATTATTACCTATGTCTCCAGATTTCATATATATTTCTCTTTTTCTGACTTCACCCTGTGTTACTCATTGAGTATCATTGAAACTGACAACAAGCCTACGCTGGGTCAGGTCTAACCAGACATGTTGGGTGTACAGTTCTAATTGTCAAATTTCTAGGTTGAATGTATAGGGAGATACCTTTGCTACCTCTCTTAGCCAGTTTCACAACTCTCCTACTTGTGGGTTATTCTTACCTACACCCCAGGGTGCTTAGGAGGCTCACTGCCTCTTCCCTCAGAACCATCCATCCTAATATGGAAAACAAGCCAATTCATACTTAGGAACTAGAGCTAATCCTCTTAGCTCTGTGCTGCGGGTGTTAAATTTTGACTCTCATCTCATTACCTGCTAACCAAAAAATAATATAGATTGTTCAGGCAATGAGAAAAAGGAGTACTATTTGGGAGTACTTCTAATAGTAAACTGCTTATCCATTCAGCTTAGAGATGGAGTAGGTGAATATTTCTAAATTCGCAGAGAAGAGGAAACATCTAGACCTTTTTCCTGTTTGATATCTAGACTGGGACTCCCTTCAGTATCCTTACTTCATCTTGATTTTTCAATAAAGGCTTTTCAATGCCAGTGAGCCAGAAAAATGGTGGAACCATACACAGCCATATAGTCTTTGATCCTTAGCTGAGATAACATCCCAAAGATCCCCAAGACCATATTCTAATTAGATGATTTGCTAGAAAGACTCAGAAAAATTATGAAACCTATTCTCAGTTATATGAGTGCATCCAAAGTTACCAATTAAAGCTGACAAAGGACAAAGTCACAAAGGGCAAAGTTCTCGGAGAACACGTGTAAACTTGTATAGTTTTCTCCCAACAGAGTTGCAGAGATAGTGCCTTATTGTCTGCAACAGTTTTTTGGTAACATGATTGAAGTGCAGCCATGAGGAAAGCTCACTCAAACCTCAATGCCCAGAGATCTTATTGGGGAAGTTCGTGCCTTGGGCATAGACTACCCATTGAGTTCCCTTAATTACTTAGTCTCCCTCCATCCAAATACAAAAGTCAAATTTCTTCAGTACCCCTGATGAACAAAAAGAGCATCGCCCAAGGTGCCAAAGATATACAAGGATTCTCACCAGATAGGAGATTCCAAAGCTTTAAGACTCAGCTTCCAGAGACCAATTAATAACCATTCCTTTCTCTTAAATGTACAAGTTGAGCTCCCCAAAGCCTGGAATTCACCTTCTAATTCTTTTTTTTTTTTTTTGCTTATTTTGGGCCACACCCAGAGATGCTCAGGGGTTACTCCTGGCTCTTCGCTCATGAATTACTCCTGGCGGTGCTTTGGGGACCATATGGGATGCCGGGAATTGAACGCAGGTTGGCTGCATGTAAGGCAAATGCTCTACTCACTGTGCTATCACTCTGGCCCGCTCACCCTCTAATTCTTATGCTGAAATAAAATATTGTATATTAAAGAAAGCCAGTGCTCATATACTTCTATTATGATCTATGGTCTATGTTTTGCTAAAAGAAAAAGTTTCCCAAGGGGTATAGATCATAGTGGTTTCATTTAGGCTTTAAACATAAGTAAAACGTGAACACAAACACATTTGGAAGTCTAAAATCTCAAGGCCAATTTCTTTAACATTTACCTAAAATGACTTGAGAGTTACTATTAGGTAAGCAACCCTCCAGCACAAAACTGAAGAAAGGAAATTCAGTGATGCTTTATTCATGCTGTAAGACAGAATAAACATTTCCTCCATCTAAGAAAACATTACAAGTCAAGAGACAGCATAGTTAGAAAATAAGTGCATTTTTCTCTTTGCACTTGAAAAATCATTGATCGGGTCTTTAGTTTTGAAATATGTTACTACCAGGTCACTGTAGAGGCAGCCGTGGGGAAGAAATGAAAATTCTTCCTATGCTTAGCCTCTGGGAAAGTGAGGTCATTGGGTTTCCACCCTTCACCTTCTCTATCTGTCAATTCGTGAATGCCTACGCAGATCCACAAAGATACGTTGCATTGCTGAAGTCTAAGTTTTGCTTTTTGATTTGTGGGCCACACCCTGCAGTGCTCAGGGCTTACTCCTGACTCTGAACTCAGGAATAACTCCTGGTATTGCTGGGGACCATGTGTAGTACAAGTGGTTAAATCTAGGTCACTGGATTACAAAGCATTTACCTGCTGTACTATCTCTCTGGGACATAAGATATAGGTTGTTTTTTTTTTTTTTGAGTTGACATCTTCATTAAAACCTTACTGGCTTCTTAACTTTAGGTATGTTTTGAAAGCTATTTGCTCTATCACCAGAATCAATAAAATTCTTCTCTCAATAAAATGGGGATAAAAACTGATCTCAAAGGGGCCGGAGGGTAGGGTGTTTGCCTTGCATACAGACAACTCGGGTTTGATCCCCGGCATCCCATAGGTCCCCCTGAGCACTGCCAGGAGTAATTCCTAAATTCATAATCAGGACGAACTCCTGAGCATTGCAGGGTGTGATCCAAAAAAAAAAAAAAAACAAAAACCTATCTCAAAGGTTACATTTTTAATCACTAAAGTAAGAAGCTTCAATAAAACGCTTCTAGTGCATGTCACAGGAAAATACAAATGTTAAATATTAATAAGCTGTCATAATTATTAAACTATTCAAAATTATTTAACTTTTGGAGAGATTATCTTCTGGCCTCAGCTTATACCTTAGCGCCAACTTCCCAGGTTTGAATCTTTGAATATTTGCTTCACTAGTTTTAGGGATGACATTAAAACATTTCATTATCCATCTAGGAGTAAAGGTTATAGTGAAGATTAAATGTTTGCAAATTATTTAGAATAACATCTGATGTATAATGAGTATGGATAAATATCATCTATTTTTATTGAACTGCATTTTAAAAAGACTCCTTGTGCTCATGGATTTGCTGCCCCTCAGTTGAACAATAAGTGTGAGTCACCATGACCAGTACCACGTTAGGCACTTGTAGGATCAAACCTGAACCATGGCGTTGGTTAGTAGAGTTGTAGTAACCTGATCACTCAATTTCCCTAAGCCTTGTTTTTCTCACCTATAATGTGGATTATATCCGTCCTTTTATTTTTTCTTTTTGCTTTTTGGGTTATACCCTACAATGCTCAGGGGTTACTCCTGCTCTGCACTCAAGAATTTCTGCTGCTGGTGCTCGGGGACCATGTGGGATGCTTGTATCAAATTCGGTTAGCCACATGCAAGGCAAATGTCCTACCTGTTGTAATAGTGCTTTGGCCCCTGATTATATCAGTCTTGAGCTGAAATGAGCAAAACATTATAAGCCTCAACAATCACTACACTATTACCAGTTCTATGTATCAATGATATAAGTATGAATGAAATGATTTAGAAATCCATCTTAAAATCTTGGTATTCTCCAGTCCTCAAAAATATGCAATTCATCTTAGGACATGAAATAAGATTTTTTCAGCAAAGAATTATTAAATGGGTTTTTTTTGTCAGAAGCTGTGCAAGTCAGCAAAGAATAAAGTTGAGCAGTTTAAGCCTTCAAGAAACCACGTTCTAACTGAGAAACAAATGTAATAGCAAGAGAACATAAATATGTATGGGAAATGCAATGATAGATTGGCAGGTAATAAGGACTTAAGGGAGATACATTCTCTGAACGCAGACGCTGATAGAGTGCAAGATATAGTCATCTTTATTCTCTGTCCATCTCCATCACGTTCAATAAACACATGGTAAATGTTGAATGAATCAACTTATTTCAGAAAACTATGCAATAGACACTAGCCTATGATCTGATTCTAGGTTTAACTCTAACAATTATCAGATATTATGTCCCTACAGAAATAATGCGTGTCTTGAGGTCAGCATTCCCACATAAAAACTTTATCTGTCTATAATGCTCACTTTAAGGAAGGTTGATAATGTCAAATAAACATTTGAAAAGTTTGATAACTCCCTCAAGAGAAAATGTAGAAATAGTAAGATTTTATCCTTAAAGAAAATCTCTGGATAAAACATATATGTTACAAAGTCTTTGAAATACGTGAAATTTTCTACATGAGAGAAAACTTACAAGGAAGGATGAATGAGAAACCCTGCTCTAACACAGATATCCTCATATGGAAATTGCATATTACTTGCATAAGTTTCTTTCTAATATAAAGAAGCAAATAGGTAAAAAATGAGGCATGAAGCTTGGTAGTGAAATACTGAGTTGTAGTAGCTTCTAATTCCGTGTGGCTGATTTTAACACTGTGCTTAACATCAACACAGATGACACGCCAACAAAAAAAATGTGTTCCCTGAAACAAGTTTTTTCTCGTTAATCTGAGGTGCTGGTTTTGTTTTACTTTTTGTGAGAACTCAAAACAAAGAGTTATGACTCCAATTCACTTTTTAGTATAAGGTATTATTGTAGAAAACAGCTACTGGAGAGTGAAACTTCATCTGCAGAATAAATGGCAGCTGAGATCAGACAAAGAGAAGATAAAGAAGGAAGCAGCGTGATTAGTAGAGCAAGGAACCCTAGTGGAGTAGAGATAACGTGTGTTTCCTTCCACAGACAGAAGCCGCTCTCATGTATGATGCTGTATACATGGTGGCCATTGCATCTCACCGGGCTTCCCAGCTGACCGTTAGCTCCCTGCAATGCCATCGACACAAGCCTTGGCGCCTTGGAACCAGATTCATGAATCTGATTAAAGAGGCAAGTGCTGCTTTTATGGTCCAGTCATCTCTTTACTCAGACCTGTTTACCTTGTCCATTTGATGGGGATTCTTCCCACTTAATGCCATGTTTGAAACCCATGGAGGTGGAAAAGCTATTTATTGTCAAGCATGGAAGTTTGGACTCAGTCCTAAAAAGTCAAGACTGATGGGATTTCAGTCATCCAAGACTGCCCATATGCTGTGCTGAGGATCCAACCAAAAGTCAACTGCATGCGAGGCAAATGCCTTAAGCCTCTGTCCTTGGTTGGTTTTGAATCCTGAATTGGTCATGACTGACAGAATGCCATAACAGATTATTCTTCCCAACTTCTTCTAACAGTGACCCCTTTCTGATCCTGTTTCCTCACTGTTTCCTTTCCTACCAGTTGGCCCCCTTGACTCACACCATAGCCTCCCATTTATGGAGTTTTCAACAATGAGCCCCTTGGAATATGAGTTCCAAACATTGGTCTAGAAGAACTACTGTGAATTTTACAGTGTGATCAAAGAAAATATTAGTTCATAATACTTCCCCTCCTTTATTGCAAGTATGGCCCCAATTGTCCCAAGACCTCCTCTGAGTTCATAAGAGAGCACGGGTGCTTAGTCTAGGGCTTCTTGATTTAAGGACTGGATTAGTCCATCTCTGGAGAGGTACCGGAAACAGTACCTACAGTGAGAGTCTGTAATTCCGGAGGTCTTGTAAATCTCAGATTATACACAACAAAAACATCATCATAATAATACACTGCTTATTTTGCCATTTGTCTGAGAACTGAAACAGCCCCATATAAGCATGCATAGTTATCAAGTAATAAAGGAACTTTAAGAGTTCAGGGTTCTTGAAAGAGAAGAGCTCCCGACTACTGTCCTGATCTCTTGGAATAGCAGCCCCTCTTCCCCATCTGTTTCCTTGTATTAAGGCCATTTGGGGCTCATCACAAGGCCCTGCTCTAAATTGTGAGGCTACATAAAAAATGGCTCTCCTTGAACTATCTTTGGCTTCAAACACACGTCAGGGTGTGGTGGGACTTGAGATCAAATAAAACCTTTGGAAGCTGCTAGGCCTGACCAAGTATATAATATGTACCACTATGAGGTTCTGATGTTTATTCTATGTGATGCAGGTTTACTTTCATTTCTCTCCATACAGAAGTAGGTTGGGTTGAGACAAAAACATAAAATAAAAAAATGAAGAATGGGAACATGGAGCAATAAATATATACCCATCTAAGAGCAAGGGGGAAATTCTAGAGAGATTCTTACCTGCCCCTATTGCCTCCTCCTCCTCCCTCTCCCTCTCTCTCCCACCCTCCATGTAATGACTGATCCATTGATGAACCAGAAAGGAAGACTATATAAGGCTAACAGCACCCAGACTCTGTATCACTTGTATCACTTGTCCTCCTGTTGTTCATCAATTTGCTTGAGCAGGTGCCAGTAACATTTCCATTTGTTGGGAATGAGGTCGATTATTGTTACTGTTTTTGGTATACTGAATACACCTTGGGTAGCTTGCCAGGCTCTGTTGTGGTTCTGGGTTCATCCCAGGGGGCCCAGTCCTTTTCTATGTCAGACCATCAACCATCCAGGGTCCATGAGGCAGAGTCTTGGGTGTAGACAAGTCTGTCTCCTGTCTGCCACCTGCTGGTGGAGCCAGGCACCACAGCCATACCAGCAACACCTTGAGGAGCAGGAGCCAGACTCTGAAATATGGTAATTTGTAAAACTATGAATAGGCAGGTGTTAAGAACTAAGAATGTATCCTGGTCACATGATTTAGGGCCATACTTCCTCAAGGTTTAAACTCTACAATCACAGGCATCTGACAGGGGCCACTTCTTTGCATTTTGTGTCCAGACACCTCTTTTTACCTACCCTAGCCCTGGCATGCTCACTTGGTTTTGTCTGTATGGAAGGGAAAGGGGGGCAGGCACTTTTGGTGGTGCTAAGAAACTAAACCTGTGCTAAGAAGCAAACCAAGAGGCAGCCACATGCAAGGCAAATGCCTTAAGCCTCTGTCCTCGCTCCAGTTCCTTGGTTTTTTTTTTTATTTAGTTAGTTATTTATTTTGGGTCACTCCTGACAGTGTTCTGGGGTTCTTCCTGACTCTATACTCAGGAATTACTCCTCGTGGTTCTCGGGGGACCATATGGGATTCTGAGGATGGAACCCTGGTGAGTCGTGTGCAAGGCAAACGCCCTACCCACTGTGCTATCGCTCTGGACCCCTTTGGTTGGTTTTACATCCTACTTTCACCAACAACTGTGAGCAATGTAACTAGACAAGTTGCTTAAAATCCTGTGTCTCCCTTTCCTCATCTGGGAAATGGAGATAATAGCTTCTATCTCATAGGGTTGTTGTGGGCTAGAACATAAAGTCAATAATTATGAAGAGCAGTGCTGGAACATAGTCAGAACCTGAAGTATTAGCTATTTCCCTACCACTTGAATGAACCACTAGTAACAGTCACATTCAATTTACTGAGGATATGGCTAAGAATTTTAAAACTGGCGGCAATAATAACAACAACAAAGAAATCCCAAATAGGCAGGAGATGAAATATCCTACATAAATCTGACATACTGTGCCTAATAGAAAAACAGAGCTGAGTCTCCTCTCCCTGCGGCGATTATGGTTATGTCCTGAATCGTCATCCTTATCACCTTGATCTTTAACAAGAAAACAGCTGGTTTCCTTTTATCTCAAACCAGGGCAGAGAGAGGCTTGAAATCCTGTGAAAGGCTGCCATCTAACACTCTAAGAGCCTTTTCAGGAGCACTCCAGTTGCAAAAGAAGGCAAAACTCCCAAGCCCCATTTAGATCTCTTGAAAGAAACTCCGAGTTCCAAGAAGAGGGACAATACTGAAAGTAAGAAAGGCATTTGTATCCGCTTATTCCAAAGAGCAAAGTGCTCATTCTCTGGTTCCACAGTTGGGATGGGAAGACAGGCTAGGGTAGAGCACCTTGCCTGGATCACCACTGGTCTCATCCTCTCTTTGTCTACTATGTCACCGTGACACTACGTCACCACGTCGTGTGCTACCTTTGCCATGTGGTACCTACAAGATCAGAGGGGGAAATGAGAGAAATATCCGACCTTTGAAGGATTAGCACTGAGGGAATTCTGAAATGCAAAATTCAAAAATGCAAAGTGAGAAAATGCGGATGTCTCGAGTATCAAATAGAACAAAACTGCTGAGGACAAAATGAACTGGGAAACACGAAATGAGATGCTCGACTTAACTCAACTGAAACTTCTGGTCCAATCACTTTCTCGTGAATTCCCTACTCTGTCATTAGAAATAATGTAAAGACACGAGTCAGCAGATGAAATTGATGGAGTGAAGAACAAATTGGTCACGGAGGTAAGCTTGCCAAGCAGAAAGAGAGTGGTGTGCGCAGGCGTCCCTGACACCACACATCATTTAGAACCAGTCGGCCCTTCAGAGAAGCCTCCTGCTAGCTACCTTTCAGGGTTTGGGTTTGACGAGAAAGAGGGAGGAATCCAAGATCTTTAAATTTGATGGACTGTGTTATGGTTTATTTCTCTGGGTATTTTCTAAACAGTTGCCTAGGAGGAGATTATGAATTCCCACTCAGCGAGTGTACTGGGACTCCATTATGTAAGTAACATTAACTTGGAACCAGAGGAACAATCAGAGGAACATGCCCAAATGAGAGCGTGTGGTTTCTGTTATCCAGTAATATGAATTTGGTGTGGTCAGGCTTCATGTGAAGCCTTCCAATGGCACAGAATAAAGCGCTGAGTTAGCAGGACTCACTCCGGGCCTGCTATGATCGGGTTCCTCATCCTCTCACCGTGTCTTGACCCTGGTTCCCTCACCAGTACTTGCTGAATTTGTTACAACTCCTTAAACTTGCCATCTGCTCCTAAGTATCTCTAGCTTCTGATTAGGAGGCAAGCATTGAGGTATATTTACTTGCCCTGACTCACACATGTAGGTTCTTTGCCTTCACTTATTAACACTGTGGCTAGACTTAGACTACCTTACCTGTTTGCATGTCTCTCTGCAAGCTGTTCTTTTCCAGGCTTAATTCCCTACTTCTTGTACAGCACTGGCAAAGAGAAAGTCACCCAGTAGTATATATCAATCCCAGGCATGTATGAATGCAAGAATAAGCAAAGGGATTGAAAATAACCATACTTGGTACATGAAACTCAGTTCATCCAGAAACAATTCAATATGGTGGAGCCAAAGCCTTCACTGGACTTGTTTATTGGGGTTATAGATTCTGGTGGGTGAATAAAGCAGGGGGTCTCAGGATGAAGTATTTGGCACTAGAAGCATAAACCTTGAGCTTTATTATAAATCACTATAATGTGAATTCATTGTGATTGTTATGTTTGCAAATTGAGTCTTGCAGCCTCTTGGTTCCTCATTTTTCTCTTCTAAAAAATAGGGCCGGAGCGATAGCCCAGTGGGTAGGGTGTTTGCCTTGCATGTGGCCAGCCCATGCTGGCCCGGGTTCGATCCCCAGCATCCCATATGGTCCCCGAGCACCGCCAGGAGTAATTCCTGAGTGCAGAGCCAGGAGAAACCCCTGAGCATTGCCGGGTGTGACCCAAAAAAGAAAAAAATATATATATATATAGTATACCATAAGTTCATGGAGGTTACACCTACTTATTATGTGTAGTGCCTAGTCAAAGCAAGCACAGAGCACTTGTAAAGGCTAGAAGCTAGGAGGGGGACCTATCTGCGGCAAAGTACATCATGAAGGTCAGTGAGTACACTGCCTCCTCTATATATCCATTGCCTCCCTTTCTACGGTTACTACTGTCACTACCATTTTCATTAATTACCAATAGTGAAAGAAAGATAAAAAGCAGAACCAAGCAGCAACAATTCAGTTCTGTGGAAGCAGGTATGCAGAGAAGTCAGCGAATGAATGAGGGAACTTGTCATTATCAGAAACACATCAAGTTCAGAGAAAATCCAAAGATATCAGATAATACTCAGCCAGGCTGAGCTACTGGAGAACTCTGACAGTTTAGACCACAGGTCAGAAATAATTGCAGATGTGAAGGAGCTAGAGTGCTTCTGGTCTGTGGAGAGTTACTCTGGATGGACTTGGTTTCAGTTGACCAGAGGAAATCAGGAGAAGCAGCTATAGCAGGAATAGCCTTTTGAAGTATCCCAGAATAACTGAACATAGCTATAATTGCCAGTTCAGGATGAGCTGTAAACTAAAGGTGAGTGAAGAGAATCAGATTTCTTAAGTGGATCCTCAACTGTTTTATTTGGCTTATATAGTCCATATGGAACTCACTTCAACTATGAATCCACAGTTCCCACAAAGACATAGAAATTGGTTTCCAATTTTGAGGGCCTGACAAATATCCTAGTTCCCGGAAAGCTTCTTAAGTGTCTGCACTGGGTGTTGAAAATAGAAAGCCGAAAGTGTTCCAATGCAGTGAATGGCAACAATATAAAAATAATCTAAAAGAGCCCCCTTCAACTCACATGGAGTGATCCATGTGAAGTTTGAAGTCAACAGGGAGCTTCAGGGATGGAAAAGATGTGAAGAGCTGAGAAATTTGCATTTAATTAACTGTTGATGAGAAACTTCTCTCCTGCATGATTTACAATTTTACAATGTTATCAATGTAGGGTTTATTGATAATACCTTCCAACACCAGACCTGCCATTATAGTGCATGATTCCCTCCACTATTGTCTCAGATTGTCACCCAAGTTGCTGTTCTTGGGGCAGAGACAAAAATGATGTTTCAAAGAGTTTATATTGGTAGCTATGAATAAGTTTGTTTAACACAGATAAACCCTTTAGGCATCTTGGCTTAGAAGAGAGCATCCCTCGTAAAAAGCTTAGAATTTGTTCGGGATTACAAGTGCTTATTTCCTACAATATTAACTTCTCCTTTAGGTTTAAAGTCATTCAATTGTGTCCTTTCTGGGAAATTCCAGTTAGATATCAACACACTCCCAAGTAGACTCTTATATTATGAATCAAAACTTTTACTACTATAATAGGGCCAACGTCAGTCTGTGATGTTGAAACTTTAATGTCAGAGCCAGTAAAACTCACTAAAACATTATTTTATTTTAGTTTTAATATTGTGACTTATAATTTGATTAATAACTGATAGGATTTCATGCATGCAGTATTCCAAATCCGCAGCTTCCACCCGCCCTACCCATTTAAAATTATTCCAAATTTGGGCAGACTCTGTGACCTGTTTTATATTTAAGGAAATGACTGTCCTGAAGTCCCTTTAAGTTAAACTTTAGTTCTGGAATGAAAGTAGGTAGTATACAATATTTATCATAAATTCATCTTGATTTGTCATTTCCTATCTTTATAATTTCAAATTTGTTGGGTGACTATTAAAAGGGAATGTTTCTCCTCTTCCTCCCTTTTTCACCTCCTTTCTTACCACACCTTCAGTAGCTACACCTCCCACCTGGCCCAAAAAGTTCAGAAAGTCCATGTTTTGTTGGACTATTCTGTGCTCTCTGGGCTCAGCAAATCATTTAAACAAGTGTCCTCAGTGTGGCTAGCGGTTTTCATAGCTAACAATTTAACTGAAACACTTTTTTGACTCTAATTCTTGTTGGGCCATTCCTTCTGATATTTCTTTGATTCAAAATATCAATTCCTGTTTTAGATTTAAGTATATCATGTTTCTTCCATCCCTTCCATCTTGCTCTTCCGACTGAAGATTTTTCACCTGTCTAGACAACCGTAGTGACGATGACTCAGAACAATGCTCCCGAGGCACTCTGAATTCAAACCTACCCTGCAGCAAGCACACAGAGGTCCTCCTGGGAAATTCTGATACAGCCTATAATCACAAAGCAGAAACTTCTCCTAGGAGCTTTACCGCTTAAACTGATCTGTTTATGACGGATCTCTTTTGCCACTTTAGATTCCACATAGTCCAGCATCCCCTCAACTTGCCTATTGAATCAGCATAGATCTTCTCCACGTGTAACTGTATTCACCTGGTTTCAGCTCTCTCTGATTTCACCTCTGAACTCTTACCAGGGAGAGAAAGAAAATTATAGCCTGAAAACAGAGAAGTATGAACTCACAGAAATACAGCAGTCATGTCCACGAAATGTCCATCAGCATTCTCTCTTACCACTCACAAATGTTTATGGTTCACACTTGTCCAATGTATATTGATTTTCTTAACTCTAACTAACATACCTGTGGCTGAAATTATTACAATGGCTATGTAGGCAATTACGTGTGAAAAACGTTGCAATGGGTTGTGACAGCATAGGATTAGAAGTTCTGCCAAACTCTTACTTACATGATTCCAGGTAACATTTATTTATTTATTTATTTATTTATTTATTTATTTATTTATTTTTTTTTTTTTTTTTGCTTTTTTGGGTCACACCCGGCAATGCTCAAGGGTTTCTCCTGGCTCTGCACTCAGGAATCACTCCTGGCGTTGCTCGGGGAACCATATGGGATGCCGGGATCGAACCGGGGCCGTGAGCAAAGCAAACGCCCTACCCGCTGGGCTATCGCTCCGGCCCCAACATTTATTTTTATAAGTTAATATTCAGAGATTCACATCAATCTTCCTCTTCCCAATCAGTCGTTAATGGTCTGATTCTACCCAAAAGTAATTAAAGAGTTTGATTTCTCTGTTAGTTGGTTATGTATATGGAGATATGTGCACAGGCAAATATAGTTAATTCAATGAACATTATTTGTGTAAATGAAGGAGTGCACATGTGTATACATACACAACACACGAAATCAATGTTTTGATCAATGTGACCCAAAAACAAAACTTCAACAGCTGTATATGCAATATATTTTAATATACATAAAAATACATTGAGGACTACACATATGGAAATGTATGCATGCATATATGTACGAACCTTAGTACATACATTTAATTTAGCAGTTTTGTTTCCTAACCAATCTGACTTAAATTCTTAATTCTAAGTTGACATTTATCTTTTATCAAGGTCATTCATTTTCATCGAGATACAATATTTCATCATTCTTCCTTAACACTTACTGAATACTAACACTTACTGAATACTAAGTAGCAAGCATTGTCTCAATTACCAAGACTGAAATAGTGAACCAAGCAGTACACTCTTGGATGGATTCTGTACTTTAGAGGCAAAGTCAGACGTGTGTGTGTGTGTGTGTGTGTGTGCACACATGCATGCACACATGCTCGTGTCTATGTATAAAGTACTTCAGATGATGACAAGGATCTTTCTAAAAATAAAAACTCAAATGAGGGTAGGGTATGCAAGCATTCTTAAAGAGAGAAATGGATGTTTCTAAATTATATATGGCAGTTTTGAAACAATTCGTGGATAGTGTGAAACTTGAGGAAACCCCTTAAAGGAAATAGGGAGCAACACATGAAATGTTAAGAGAGTAAAGATTCCACACAAAGGAACACTTGTTCATGGAATATACTTTAGAGTACTTACCCCCTTTGGATGGATGTTTTGACACTTTTCTTGAGTTAGTTGTTGGCACTTTAGTTACTTATTTGGCACATAAAACAAAATAGAGTTGTAATGAACTTTAGAGTTGTAATGAACTCTATTTGTGGCTGCATGGCTCATCAATAAATGCACAAGATGGAGGTGACTACAAGAGTATCCCACCCGCATGACCTGGCAAGCTACCCGTGTCATGGGTAGCTGCTGGTATTTGATATGCCAAATACCAGTAACAATTATAGACCTCATTCCCATGACCTGATGAAATGGTTTGAGGCTCTTTATGTTCCTGGAGCAAGCAGATGCTCTTGGGCTACATTGGCATGTGACAGGACGTATGGAGATGTTACTGGTGCCCGCTTGAGCAAATTGATGAACAACAGGAAAACAAGTTGTAATGAATATATCAGAAATAGTATCATATGTGTATGTGAGATTTACTACACAGTAGCAATATCTATTATGCGAGTAGCGTACCATAATTCTAGTAGCCATATTAAAACAGACCAATAGAATTAATTTTCATAATCACTGTCACTGTCACTGTCTTCCCGTTGTTCATGGATTTGCTCGAGCAGGCACCAGTAACAGCTCCATACGCCCTGTTGCAAGCAAGTGTAGCAATCAAGGGCATCTGCTTGCTCCAGGGACAGTAAGAGCCTCAAACCATTCTTCAGGTCATGGAATTGAGGTCAATAATTGTTACTAGTTTTTGGCATAACAAATAAAACACAGGTAGCTTGCCAGGGTCTGTCATGTAATTTTCATAATATAGTTTGTTAAATCCATATTTTTTTCATTTTTATGCCATATCCAGCAATGTTGAGGGCTTACTCCTGGCTTTGTACACAGGGATCACTCCTAGTGGGGCTTAGGGTGGGGTGCCAGGATTCAACCCAGGTTGGCCACACACAAGGCAAGCAACTTATTCACCCATTGTACTATCACTCAAGCCAAACTAAAACTATTTTTATTCTATTTTTTTGGATGCCTATGGTAGTGCTCAGGGCCTACTCTTAGCTCCATACTCAGGGATCACTCTTGATGGACCAGGGGGACCATTTAGGGTGCTGGGGATCTAACCAGGGTGGGCTATGTGCAGGGTAGGCACCCTAGCTGCCGTATTCTCACTCTGGCCTCAATATATTTTTATTTCACCATGTAACCAATACAGTTCTTGCTTTATTTTTGTTTTTATTATATTTCAGTCTAGTTCCTATTTTTAAGTTTACAGCATTCCATTTGCATTATCCAAATTTATTTCAAAAATTCAGTAAATCTTAGTGACATCTAAACCTCTAAATGTAGATGAGAAACAACCTTTAGAAGTTTAGTAAACATCTAAACCTAATAATTAGCTGTTTTGTAATACTATATCCCACCCAACCAGGAAAAATTGAAAAGATATTAATTAAACACATGTGAGATCCATATTTTTAACTTCATAGGCAAAGAACAGACTGATTTTCTATAATAAAAGCCTATTATTGCCTTTGTTTATCAAAGGCAATAATATGAGGAATATAACCAAAGTATTTGAGTAATTCAATACCAAATGATTTTATTTCTGGTTATTATTAATCACATTATCTAGATCCTTGGACAAGTGCCCTGTTCCCACCCACTTCACACGCACTGGGTCTCAGATTTGTGATCCTGTCCATTAAGTTTATTTGCAAGTACAGAAGCCAATTTATGGCTTTTTAGAAAACAAGCCACTGCATGGGTCCGTGCCAAAGAAAGTCAGCTTATGAAAAAAGAAAATCCAGGTGCATATTCTAAGATATATCCTGAGGAAATGCGTGGCAGCTTACACAGAGTACATGGCACAAACAGAGTTAATGCCAGCAAATCTAGAGTTGGAAATCACATATTGGCAAGAAAAGCCATTATATTTTTAAATTAAGCAGTGATCCATGCAAGCTGTTATTGCAAGATAATAAACAACACACATAATAGTTAAAATAATTATATATTGAACAGAAGAGAATAAGATAAATGCATCGTTTCATTTCCTGAAATAGCTGACATCCAAGGAAGTTTTGTGGTCTAAAGGTCAGGTTTATCATTTTTTCTTATGCTTAATATTTACTTTCATCACCAACCATTATAATATATACTTCAATTTTGTTTTTTAAATAGCTTTTCTGAAAACTGGCGTAAAAATTTGGGTGACTGGACAGAGATCACATTATTCAGATGGTGGGTGAATTTTATATATATGTCATTTTTTCAGACTCTGGGGAGATGAATGAGACAGTAATTATACAGTTAGTCCTTCAGACTTGTGTTTAAATAATAGATACAGGGTAAATCCCCTTTAATTAAAAACGAATGAAATAATACTGCAGCAGCAAATTTTGCTTCTTAACACTGATTTTTGAGAGACAGAGCAAAATATAGACAAAAATTTGAAATCCATAGTATTTTCTATTCTCTGTTATTTCTGCCATTTTCTAGAAGGATACCTTCATCTCCTCTTTTTAACAGCAACGAAATAATTTTGCACCATACCCATCTGTGCTCAGGGGTCACTTCCTGCAGTGTCAAAGGACCACACGTGGTGGCAGAGAAAAACAAGGGTGGGCTGTGTGAAAGGCAAGCACATAAGCTCTGCACTTTCTCTGTGGACTCGTACCTTCTTTTAATTTTGGGTTTTATTTTTAATAATTCCAGATAAGCATCAGCAAAATGGGATTTTCTAAGAATGAATAAGAATGAATAATTAATGAATCCTTAAAGATATCATTCATTTGTACAATTTACAGACCAATAGAGAATTTCTAAACTTGGAAGTTTTCAGAATTTAAAGAAAAATATGCTGAGTTCAATTGAGATATAAAAGCTAATTTGGGTTGTAAGGAAACTAAATTTGATAGCTGCCCCATTTTCACCACAATAAGTGCCAAGAACTTGAGGAAGTCACATGACTTAGTTCTTTGATCTTCAGGTTGCACAGCCTTCCCATTCAGAACTTCTGAGAAGGGGAAAAATGGGGTCCGAGGATGTATTTGTGGCATAGAGATTTATTTCTTGTGCATTTTAATCCTGGAGTTTTGCCTTGACATGATGGCAAGTCGGAAGACAATCCCGGTTCCCAGCTTTTGCTACCTCCCTCAGCTTCCTTCTTCTACTTAAATATATGTACCTTTTGGAAGTGCTAATTCCAGTCATAAGTTCTCTATGTATTCTGGACATCTACCAAACATTCATGAAGAAATTTAAATAATATTTCCTATCATTCAATGTATTGTTTATCAAAGCCAGGAAAGACAATTAACAAAAAGAATTATAGAATCAAAAATTTAATATGTAGACATGGTAAAACATAACTGACTTATTACAAATGAAAGTAGCTGGCAGTGGTAACATTATACAAGGTTTAATACAAGATACAGTGGAGTGCCTGAGTTCATGAGTAGTACCTTACAAGCACGCCGAGAATTTACTGACTCCATATTTTCCTCTGAAATATTTACACCCATTACTCTAATCAATTTGACGAGTCTGGTTTTTAGAATAATCCTTACAATGACTGAAAAACTTACTTCTGAAATGTGACTCAAAAGCTATTTCAATATGCAACATTTGCTTTCAAAAACAGTGTTGCTAATGGAACCCATTCTTCAGGCACTTAGGGTATAAAGGAAACTCTCAAGCTGTCAAAGGTTCATATTGAAAATGTGCTGGATAATTCATCTAGTATAATTGATTGTTCTTCAGAATTCCCAGACTGGAAATAATGTGCTCACCAATGCATAAAAAGAATTAATGGTGCTAAACATTGATATCAATCAATAAAATTATAGCCATAGAATATAAATCAATTAACTAAAACCAGAGACTATTGTCAAACACTGTCCTACTAATCAAAATCCTATTTGAAATACAAATAAAAGGAGAGGCAACACTTCCCACTTGTATTCAAGTGTGTATAATATTGATACTTACACCTCAGCAATTATTCTAACATGGGTAAAGTTTAAATGAGTAGGTCAAACAATAAAATTTAAATCCTGGCTTCTTTTTAAATACAGCTAATCAATGATCAGAAATCACATTATTTCCCGTTGTAAGACTGTGTGCTGAGCTCAGCATGACAACTGCTTTCCCAATTTCCATGACAATTGAGAACAGGCCAAACAGAACTGTATAAAGAAAAAAAGACCTAATAGTGAGCTTTGTATTGCTGTATGTAAGAACTTTCCATTAAATATTTCTCACAACTTCTTAAGGTCTCCTCAGAATTCCACCCAGCAGACAAGTCTATCACAGTCCAGATCATCGACACCTACCCTGCAGCAATTTTTTTTTCAATCCGACCCAGGTATTCTTATCCAGAGACTCATAGACATGGGGGCAGAGCTGCTACCGGCTCTCCCTGTGCCCAGCCGCTCACGAGGCACCCGGGAGGGATGGCGGGTTCTAGCCCTGGCCCCCCCACCCCAGCAGAGCCTCACAACAAGCCAGACAACCCCCCCACTCCATGAGGGTCGCAATTTTTCACATCTGGACCTCCCTCTCGTCAGAACTCCACCCAGCAGACGAGCCTATCACAGCCCGGTTCATCAATAAATGTTGTATTTAGAGGTGACTACAAGAGTATGCCACCCGCATGGCAAGCCTGGCAAGCTACCCTTGTCGTATTTGATATGCCAAATACCAGTAACAATTATATTAGGTCATTCCCATGACCTAATATAGTGTTTTGAGGCTCTTTATGTTCCTGGAGCAAGCAGATGCCCTTGGGCTCTATTAGCATGAGACAGGACATATGGAGATGTTACTGGTACCCGCTTGAGCAAATCGATGATAAATGGGAAGATAGTGATAGTGAACTCTAAGATATGTATGCACACACACACACACACACACACCTACACTCACATTCCCACATGCGCAAGCAAGCACTCTCTCATATACACAATAGTCTTTGAGCATTGGACATCATAAATAGTTGTTTTATTTCTCCTAACCCTAAAATCTATGCAAATTTGGGCAAGTCACCTGGGCTCTTGTCTCAGTAACCTCAATCCTGACTGTGTTAAGTAAATGTTCTGAAAGCGGAAGGAAGGCTTATCACGGCTTTCCCCAGCATTGGACCCTTTCCTCTGGACCTCATGTCAGGGAAGTCATGAAGTGGAATCCCTCTCAACCTTGTTTGTGGTCCTCTGGAATAAAATTTTATATGAGCCTGGTGTTCAGGTTTATTCCGGATTACTTATTAACGTGCTTGCAATAGCTGTATTTTCTCAATTCCGTGTGTGGAGTCTGAGAATGCAAAGCTTCTCTATTAACTGAGTGATCTCATGCACTTACCCTCTGGGAAATGCCAAAATCCCTATGGTGGCCCCCATGAGGACTAGACAATCAGGCGTACCACCTTCAGCTTATTGAGAGTCCAAGCAAAAGGCAAGGCAAGGACTTTGATACTTTGTAAATCAAACGCCAGTCTCCATGGGAGCTCTAAGCCCACCCGAGCTGTGCTAAAATGAAGTTATCAAGAATAAAAACAGGGGCCAAAGCAATAGTACAGTAGGCAGGGCACTTGCCTTATGTGTGGCCAACTTGAATGCAACCTCTGACACAGCATATAGATCCTCCAGCTTGGCTAGGAGTGATCCCTGAATGCAGAGCTAAGGGGTAGAGGCTGAGCTCAGGTAGAGCCTGAGCTCTACCCAGTGTAGCCAAACACACACACACACACACACACACACACACACACACACACAGAGACAAACAAGAACAAAAAAAAAACAAACAAAAATGAGAAACATAATTGGAAAGTTATATGGAGAAGGAAGAAGGGGTCTTATATTGGTGGCGACTTGTTTTCTTGAGAGTAGGAAATCATCCTATTAAATTGTCTATTAAATGACAATTTGAGCCTTTCTGCTATCCAAGGCTGACTTTTCTAAGAGGAAGCCTGAGCTGATCAGAAAAGGAAAGTAAGGCCCAATGATTAGTGCTGCTGTATCCCGAAGGGAAGTTATTAGAGGGTTTGGAGTGTTAACAGGGAAATAATAACTACTAAGAGTTCTTAGGAGCCTGCAATGATTTATATCCTTTTGCTCTCTGGATCCTCACAAGGCACCATTACATGAGGAAACTAAGGCTTAACAAGGGTGAGTAACTGGCTCAAAGTTACAAGCTAGAACATACACCAAGTATAATTCTTTTTTGGGGAGTTACACCCAGAAATGCTCAGGGGTTTCTCCTGGCTCTGCACTTAGGAATTACTCCTGGCAGTGCTCGGGGGACCATATGGGATGCCAGGGATCGAACCCAGGACGAAATGGGCCAGCCGCGTGCAAGGCAAATGCCCTACCGGCTGGGCTATCGCTCTGGCCCACCAAGTGTAATTCTTACACCATAGAGCACTTGTTCTTATTTTCTATATTCAGATACTGCTCTAATTCAAGATTCCAAAATTTTAAGAAAACTCAACAGAGCTTTAATTCCTACCAAGTTGCATTTAACTAGTATGTCCCCAAACACTTGTCTATACTTCATTATACTTCATCTTGCACGTGCTAAGTTCTGGGTTCTCTCCTCAACTTCCTCCTACTCAAATCTATGTATCCTCAGGAAGTGCTCCTTTCAATCGTAAGTTCTTTGTATTTTTGACTTCTATCAAATATACATAATGAAATTCAAAAATAACATTTTCTGTCAACCAAAGTATTGTCTCCTGAACCAAGAAAAGATAGTTAACACAAGTAATTTCAGAATCCAAAATTTTATATGGGGTCATAGTAAAAGCATAGCTAACTTATAACAAATAAAAATAGTTTTCACGGGTAACATTATAGAAGACTTGATATGAGAAACAGTGAAGTAACCCTGAGTCATGAGTACCACCTTACAGGAGCATTATTTAAACACCATGATTTACAAGTTGTTCACAATATAGTTGTTCCAGGTATTCAATATTCCAACACCAAACCCACCACCAATGTGTTCTTACTACCACCAAAGACCTTAGTTTCCCACCCACCCCCAAGCCTGCTTACCTTGCAGGAACTGGTTAATTGACTTTATATGTGAAAAGAGGATTTATTAACTCCATATTCAACCTCCAAAGATTTAGATAATTCTTATGCCATGCTGAGAAAAACTGCACTTTACAGACCCAGGGAACGTAAATTATACTGTGTATACTGTGTCAATATGTGTGATGTCAAATTAATCAGTAGACTATGATATGAGGTATATCTGTGCATGGTATCATACCGTTATTCATAAGTAAATTTTTATCAGTTCTCACAATATGGCACAGGCTAAAAGAGACACTAATAAACCAAGCCAAAATCAACATGGCCACTGGTCCCAAGTTGTCAACCGAACTAAAAAATCTTGTGGAGCAATACACACTAGCAGTGAACACCTGCTGAGGAACAAGTGGTGGGAAGGAAGAAAGAAAAGCCTTGCTCAAACCTTTTTTTTTTTTTTTTTTGCTTTTTTTGGGTCACGCCTGGTGATGCTCAGGGGTTACTCCTGGCTCTTCGCTCAGGAATTACTCCTGGCGGTGCTCGGGGAACATATGGGATGCCAGGGATGGTACCCCTGGCGGCACGGGCCAGTCGCGTGCAAGGCAAACTCCCTACCCGCTGTGCTATCACTCCGGCCCCCTTGCTCAAACCTTTCTTTTTCCCCTAATTTTCAGAACAGCAGGAGCACTGGGGATATGAGGGAAAGTGTGGGTTTTGCTTAGGGAGGGGCAAACCTTCTTCATCCTCTTCCCACCTTTCCTTCTTGGTCCTCCATGAACCAAATAGAAAATTCAGCCCTGAGCACCTTTGGCTGTCTACATTATGGAAACTGAAAACCAGCGATTTGAACGTCAAACTAATTATAACTTGAAAATAATTGTTGAACCAAGTCCCTTTGTATGGAGTCTATGAAAGAGCACTCCTAGAAAAGGATGGAAATGTTCATTGTTGGTCTTTATGTAAATTGAGGTTCTTAAGGTTTGCCTTAGAAACTCAGGTTTTGACACTAATAACAGGAACTGACCTTTTGGGTATAAATGTTAGCAGTTTTCTACTCGTTCCTTCCTTTCATTGATTCCATAGTAAATACAGCTTTTAAAGTTTACGTGGTACAATAAGTAAGAGTAAAGGCAAAGTCTTTGAAGAGAGCCTCTCCTTATTTTCCCTTCCAAATAACTAAAACACTGGCAAAGTAAATATTCTCAACCAATGGCAAATGGGTTGATAACAGTAGTGTCTAATTATTCAAATAATCTAGTCTCAATAATCATGACAATGTATGACAATGTATGACCTTTTTCAAAAACTCTAATGGACAACTGCAATTAAAATTCTTTTGAACAAGACATTGAAAAACAAAATATTATTTTATCCATGTTAGTGATCAGTGGTCATTGTCAGTGGTCATTGTCAAAAAGTGGTTATTTTAAAAGACTGGAAGCAATTACAGGAGATTTTGTTGTAAAGGATATAAAGATTCTCATGCTTGACCAATGGTTGACCTAATCGTGCACCTCCAACTCCTTAAAGGCGGCCCCTTGTCATGAGTTGCAGTGTTCCTTTTCTTCTTGCTGTTATTAGAAATGGAAAGAGATCTTCTTTACTGAAGTAATGAATTAGCTGAGGCCTGCCATGGCTCCACAGAGCTCACATTTTATCAACAAGCTTTCCTAACACAACAGTTTGAAAATAAAAATAGATGAACTGTTCTGTATTCAACATTACCTGATTGTGAAACTGTTATTCTACTGTATGTTTCTACTATGTTTAACTTGGTAGAATTCACCTTAATGCTTAATGAGTTGACCCTGTTACATAAGGTTAAACCACATCCCTAAATTGTCTCATTATATATATTCTAATTTCAGATAGGAGTTATTCATTCTATTTTTTGGACTGGTCTATCTCCTAAGCCCTGGGGTGTCTTCTTGTGGAGATGCCATACCACAGTAGGCTGTGATGTTTACATGTGATGTTTACACTGTGATTGATATAGGGTGTGATGGCCTCAGCCATGCATTGGGGCCTTCAGGGCTGCACTCAGCAGTGCTTGTGGGTCTCCAGCTGTACCCAATGATGCTCAGGAGACCATGTGATGACAAAGCCCAAACCAGGACCATCATCATTTTTCAAAACATGTCTCACAAGTACTCTCCTGCCCCGTAGTTAGGAATTTTTAAAATGAATTTTTGCTTATGAAAAATTTAAGTCCAACCATTTTCCCTTTGACTCTGACTGAGATTACTGATTATTGGTAAAATAAAGGTATTTGTACTTTCTTTAAAAATTTGGGGTAAATAAAGGTATTTTGTTTTTAAAATAAAGGGATAAAAAGAGGAAAGAGTAAAGGAAAGCAGAAGAGAAAAAATGACAACAATAAAACTAAAAGACACTCTTTGGAATGAGACAGACTAGGCTGACTTTCTGTTTCTCATGGGGCTGGAGTAATATTACAATGGGTAGGGCACTTGCTTTGCATGTGACTAACCCAGATTTGAAATCTGGTGCCCCATATGGTTCCTCAATACCTGCCAGGAGAGATTTCTGAGTGCACAGCAAAGACTCAGGAAGTCCTGAGTGCTGCTGTTTGTGGCCAAAAACAAACAAACAAACAAACAAACAAACAAATAAAATCCAGACAAATGAAATGACTTATTTTATGTATAATCATCCTATCTTGAACTGAGAATTGGTTTGCTTTCCATAGAAATTAAAGACAAAATATTTGTCTTGAAGTGTTTTGATCATGTTTACTGGATAGCTTAATCAATACTGTTCCTGTCTTCCTTATTCTGAATGGACAAACACTATGAGACAAACACGTTGTCTCATAGTTATCATGAACAAAAATAGCCAAAGACTAACAAGTTTTCCAGCTTTTACTAAAACTCAGTAAGTCATATGTCCTTCATAGACTACATAGGCCAGGTTCTACTGAAGCACAGTCTAAATTGGGTACTTGTGTGTAAGTGACTCGGCAAGAGAGCACTTTCAGGAAATAGGGAGAGACACAAACATCTCTGGTCATTTTTGCATGCTCAGATCTGCACAGTAACTTAATTCCAATCCTCACTGTTGGATTACCCCTAGATTTTGTATTGTAAATGAAATGTTGTTTTTCTCTTTCCTGTATGCTCTTTGCATGTTCTTATGCTAGAGCAAAGGTCTATTGTATAGATGCAGGAGGACAGTTAAGGTTGTTAAGACAGTTAAGATGATTCTGCCTCTGTCAGGGGGTGGGTATAGAGCCTCAGGGCAGGACCCATGAAAGAGAGAGAGAGAAGAGAGAAGAGAGAGGGAGAGAAGAACACTGGGATAGAGATTAAAAGGGGAGAGATTAAAAGGAGAGAGCATCTGACTTTCAAGAGCCTGTGGTTTTGTTCCTTTGTCCATGACCAGGTGGGGAATGATCATTAGCCCCAAATGTGGCCAAGGACCCCACCAAACCCCAATACCTGTTGGGGAACCTGTCGAGCCCCAACACCTCACCATGTCCCTGCAGGATATTTTTTTCTATTGTCACTTGATGAGTGGGAAGTAAAGCTCAGGCGATTTGGCCAGCATGTCCACCCAGTAAGGAATTATGAACTCTTTAACGGCTGAGTGATGCCCAAGGCTACCTTACATTTGTAATATTGCTCTGTCTCCATTAAAGAAATTTCTGTTCATTATGTTTAATGCAGACAGATGCACAAGTGGCACTGAAAAAAAACACATTTAATATACTTTGATGAAGCACTAACATTCTGTGCTCAATGAATCAATAGTTAAATAGGAGAGGTAGGGAAAATATGTCATCAATCCAAGACAAAGTAAAGCAGACTTTAATAGGGAAAATTATAGAACATATGGGAACCCTAGGAAGAATACTTAATCCAGTGTTTAAGGTTTAGGGCTGTTTGGAGACAAGAACATCAAGATGAAATCTGAAGGACCATTAGAGATTTAGAAGATAGCACTGAAATACTAGGGTTACCTCCAACCTTCCAGGCAGGATAAATGTCACCAAGGGGAAGTGGAGCATAAATGAATATACATGGAATCAAGCCAAATGCCATAGGACAATAGGAAGGGAATGCAAATGAGCATGAAGCAATAAAAAAGCAGATCTTGAATAAACATCTTCTAAAACAAATAAGTTGCAGCAACTATGGAAACACTAAGCTCTCCAATTTCAGCCCCAGAGGCTCCTCGGGAGGCATTTGGGTCTCAAGCACGCTAAGGACCCAGGAGGAAGGCTGTGCATTTGATGCCACAACCCCAAGACTTTGCCAGTATGTAATCTTTTTTAATACATAGCAAAATATTGATGGCAGATGTGCAATGATTTTTTTTAATCTCTGTGCTCAGCAAATTTACATTACATGGAAATAGGCAGCCTGTCTTTGCAACTGGAGTGTGACCCCATGGCGTACAGCTTTCAACTACACACCTGCCTGAGGGCACTTGGGCTGACAAGGCCATCGCCCCAGGGTAACCGGAACTTGAGTGGAGGCTGGCCCCCAAGCAGGGCAGAGGCAAATCTCTGAGCACCTTTTTTATTTGATTACCTTTCACTCTTCCCACATCAGTCAGATACGGTGCCACTGGCTCCAATGTGCCTTGGGATACAATCTGGCAAGAAGTTGAAAAGTGGGCACATGTGTGTTGCCGGCCCACTCATGCAGTTCCCGCATGTGCACTACCCACATCTCCCCTCTTGAGACATGTGCTTTCAAACATTAACACTGGATGTGGGGTCCTCTCTGTCTCGGATGTGGACAGGGGCTCCTTTGCAAGAAGCCTGAGCTCTCTCTTAGGTTTCTCTCTCATCTCTCTCTCTCTCTCTCTCTCTCTCTCTCTCTCTCTCTCCTCCCCCTTCTTCCCTCTTAGAACTTCCACATAAAATGAAACTGGCATTTTGCAAGTTCAAAAAGATGAACTTGAAAAGTGCAAACATTACTATTGATGCTAAAGTATCAGACAAAGAAACTGACTCAACAGCTAGCAGAGATGGGTGAGGCTTAAAGTGAACCAGCAGAACCAAGTTCACTCATTGCTTTCCCGCTGCTAAACGGCAGCAATACTCCAGCCCCTCTGTGTTGCCAAGTTCCACTTCACACAAGGCGTTTAATGTATTTTTAATGCAGCAGTAATAATAAGATTAAAAATTAAACCGGAGGTGTATTTCCATTAATCTACTTTCAAAGAAGCTTGGTAATTAGAGATCTGCAAAGCCATCTTTTGTAATTGGTCCTTCTTATTTTCAAAGGTCTATTCAATGATGGCTGATAGTAAATTTTGTACCATACCACAATAGTGAAACTAAGCTAATCTAAATGGGAACAAGCCCAAATTATTCTAATTAATATGATTCAACTGGACTGTGATGATATCAAAACAATTGAGTTTTACCATTTCAGTTTAATTATTCTACAATAGGCAGTATAATGTATGTTGCTTTCCTTATAAAGCAATTTTGATATAACAACTTTGAAGTATGACATCAAGCAATTTTTTTCACCCAGAATTTGTGAATATTGTTTAAAACATTATAAAGTCAAATAGCCACAGTCTAGTGAAATATTTTGTATTTTTAGACAGTTCCATGGAATGCCAGGGGATCTAACTATTTTCTTTCCTTGACTGTAAATTGTTGAGAAATTATATCAATCTAAACTCAAGAATTCTCATCCTTTGGAAATAGCACTAAAAAGTATTGGGGTTGAAACAGTATTGCTCCGCATAATGTAGGGAAAACTGAAAGTGAATTGTTTACCTAGTAGTTTTGCCAGAGCACCATGGTACTACTCTAGGGCTATCCTTTCACAGTGCTCTGCTGAACCAACCACTAAGGGTTAGTTAAGAAGCATTGGGTAGTTGAACTCTTGGAATTCAAAGCTTAAGAACATCAAAGACTAACTGAAATGGAAAGCCTCAGAAACCATTTTTTTCTTAAAAATATTATTTATTTTGTGAGCCAAAGAATACTAAGTCCATCAAGAAATGATTTCAGCAGATCGGATGTTGAAGGGTGCAGAAAAGCAGGGAGATAGAAGGGAGAACCTCCCTGCATATAAGTATTTCTAAGCATACATTTGGTCTACATCAGGAGAGAAGTTCAGACGTCCCTCTTTAGATGAGTCAGTTTTCTGCCTCAGTTTTCAAAAATATGGCATCAGTTTTCAGAAACTGATTATTAGCATGGTTGAGTTCTGAGTTGTTGAGGCAACATGTGTGTAAGCAAGTGCTCGGAACTAGGTGAATTCCCAAACAAGACAGAGGACGGAAGAGGGTGAACTTTAGAGATTGTTCCCTTCAACATCTTCCAAGACACCAGAAACTTCCTGGAGGTGAACTATTTCACCCAAAGCACAGAAGTTCTGCTACTTCCATATAGGGAAACCAAAGTTACAAAGGACTGAGGTTGCACAAAATAGAGCTGTCGTGTTTTGACCCAAATCTCTCTGACAGTAGAAACTAGAGCAGAGAAAAGCTCACATTAAAATAGGCTTTGATGGAAATATGTCACTTTGCATCTTCTAAAATAGTAGTAACAATATAAACAAATGGAAGTTCTTACACAGGATTCATTTTTACATTTAAATTTATTTTTTTCATTGAATTGCAGTGAGATACACAGTTACAAAGTTGTTCATGATGGGGTTTCAGTCAATATTCCAACACCACTGTACATTTCCTATCACCAAAGTCCTCAGTTTTCCTCCATCCTGTCCCCACCACCTCTATGGTAGGCACTTTTCTTCTCTCTCTCTTTCTCTCTATTTCTCGCTCTCTTTCTCCCCCTCTCTCTCTCTTTCCTTTTGGCATTATGGTTTGTAATACAGATACTGAAAGATTACCAGATGTATCCTTTAACCTACTTTCAATACTCAGTTCCTGCCAAAGTAATCATTTTCAGCTATTATTATCATAATAGAATTCAATTTTATATATGTGCATGTATGATTAAATACTTATATCAGTGTGATTTTTTATTTCTTGAAATTTTTTTTTTGCTTTTTGGGTCACACCCGGCGATGCTCAGGGGTTCCTCCTGGCTCTGCACTCAGGAATTACTCCTGTCGGTGCTTGGGGGACCATATGGGATGCCGGGATCGAACCCTGGCCAGTATGGGCCGGCCGCTTGCAAGACAAACGCCCTACCCGCTGGGCTATCGCTCCGGCCCCTATTTCTTGAAAAATTTTATATTCACAGCTAAACCCAAATTTTGATACATTGTCTTGCATGCAACCATGCCTATTTTAATTATCAACTGTTGGGGCTCAGCTGCACGGCAAACCTGGCAAACTACCTGTGTCCTATTTGATATGCCAAATACCAGTAACAATTATATTAGGTCATTCCCATGACCTAATATAATGGTTTTAGGCTCTTTATGTTCCTGGAGCAAGCAGATGCCCTTGGGCTCTACTAGCATGAGACAGGACATATGGAGATGTTACTAGTGCCCGCTCGAGCAAATCGATGATGAATGGGAAGATAGTGATAGTGATAATGATATATTACTATATGTATATATACCAAGTATAGACTGTATATGTGGCATTATTAGGTTCAAGAGGGATAATGAGCAGTTAAAATATATGGTAATAGAAAAATTACATACCTATAAGGATACCATTATTCAGAGATACATACACACTATTCACTGTAATACAAACTACTGGGATGTCAGTTTTAATTAGATAACATAGAATACTATTAAATTCCAGAAAAAGGGATAAACATTCTGACTGAATTGGGAATTACTGCAGAGGGAAAGCTGCAATATGAATGTTATCAAGAGACCATTTTGGTCCTGCAGCAAACATTCAAAGAGCACTTACTGACCATCTGATATGATCCTGAGTGACTTAGATAGACTAGTGCAGTAAATACACATCCTGGTTCTGGTGACAAACATTACATCAATGACCATATGTCAAAAAGTGTTAGAGGGAAGATCAGGAATAAGTTAGGAGTTATGCACATTCATAGAATCTGGAAAGGCATCCAGATGGCTGAAACACAATGTATATTGGTAGCTAACCATCACAGTAAAACTTGACAAAAGATGAAATTGCTGAGGAAGTTGTGCCCAGAGTCGCAGGTTCTCTGTACTTTTAGCTATTTTTTCGATGATGCTCTTGAAGGTGTTCCACGCCACTCTCATCCTCCTGCGCAGCTCAGGTTTTAGGTCGTTCATCATGTTGACTTCTCGACCTAGGTACACATAACTGCTGCATTCAGAGATGTTTGTTTCAATGAGAGTGAATGGGGCCTCTGGAACTAGTTCATTTTTCATAAACATAGTTTTCTTTAGATTCAGCTGTAGACCTATTTTTCCACATTCTCGGTCGAAGTCAGTCAGCATTTGTGCCACTTGGCTAATGTTTGGAGTTATTAGAATGATGTCATCAGCGAAGTGGAGGTGGTGTAGTTGCCGACCATCTATCTTCATTCCCATTCCTTCCCATTCTAATTGTCACATGACGTTCTCAAGGGTGGTGCTAAAGTTTTGGTGAAATGGTGTCACCCTGCCGAACCCCCTCTTTTGACATCAATGATCACTTCCTTGTAGAATGGTGAGATCCTGGTGGTGAATCCGTAATACAGCTCACGAAGGATCTTGATGTATTGGGTTTGAACGCCCTGTTTGGCTAGGGCTTCGATGACTGCTTCATTCTCTACAAATCAAAGGGTTTTTTAAATCAATGAACGTTAGACAGAGTGGCATCTTGAACTCCCTACAAACCTCGATGAGCTTGGTCACCGTGTGGATATGATCGACTGTGCTGAATCCTTTTCAGAAGCCAGATTGCTCGCATGACAAGCTGTGCATGCCAAGCTCGCATGGCAAGAAGGACGAGCAAGGAGAGGCCAGTAAAAACATGCATACATATATGCAGGCTTGCCTCCATATTATTAGTTCGATAATGTATAGATAAGTAGATGATAGGGTAGATATGAGAGATAAGAGAGACTCACAGACGTGGGGCAGAGCTGCTACTGGCTCTCCCTGTGCCCAGCCACTCACGAGGCACCCAGGAGGGATGGCAGGTTCTAGCCCTGGCCTGCCACCCAGCAGAGCCTCGCAACAAGCCAGATGACCCCCCGCCCCACTCCATAAGGGCCACTATTTTCCAATCCGTGCATTTCCTCTCGTCAGAACTCCACCCAGCAGACCAGTCTTTCACAGCCCAGCTCATCGAGATCCACCCTGCAGCAGTCTTTTTTTAAATCTGTCTCAGGTATGCTGATTCATAAACTCACAGACATGGGGCAGAGCTGCTAATGGCTATCCATGTGCCCAGCTGCTCATGAGGAGCCCACGAGGGATGGCAGGTTCTAGCCCTGGCCCACCACCCCAGCAGAGCCTTGCAACAAGCCAGACAACCCCCCACTGCATGAGAGCCTCCATTTTCCACATCCGGACTTCCTCTCATCAGAACTTCACCCAGCAGACCAGCCTATCACAGCCCGGCTCACGCGGCCACTTGCGACTGCTCAGTTCATCAATAAATGCTGGATTTAGAGATGACTACAAGAGTATGCTACCCGCACGGCAGAGCCTGGCAAGCTACCCGTGTTGTATTTGATATACCAAATACCAGTAACAATTTTAGACCTCATTCCCATGACCTAATGGAATAGTTTGAGGTTCTTTATGTTTTTGGAGCAAGCAGGTACCCTTGGGTTCTACTAGCATGAGACAGGACATATGGAGATGTTACTGGTGCCCGCTGAGCCAATGGATGATGAACGGGAAGACAGTGATACAGTGATAGGGTAGATATGACTGTGATGATAAGAGATATATGGAAGATGGATAAAACATAGATAACTGTCCTATAATTACAGAGTGAACTCCCCTCCCTCAGAACTGGAACAAAACTCCATGATTGGAGAGCTGACTATTAATTGTTTGATGGACTTGATCAGATAAAATACAGTTGACAAGCTTTGACTGTGTTACAATAAGTCTCAGAGGACAATGTGAAGACTTCAGCAAAACCTAAAGGAGTTCTTATAAAGAAAGAGTCTAGGTCCTTTACTCCCACCTCAAACATATAGCTCTATAATTTGGTGCTCATTAAAATCTGAAAATTACTACACACATACAACCAATGGTGTAGGAAGGCAGATGATATTTCTCTGACAAGCAACACAAAGGATGATTCTGGGGTGGAGCAAGGTTTGTTGCAAATGAAAAATCTGAGTTATCTTGTGTGAAAGAAGAGCCAAAGAACCCTTAACTAAGTCAGGATAATAAAGGAATTGAATTTGTATAAAGCTTACATATGTCAGATGTAAGCTGTAGGTTCTTGGAGGCATTATCTCTTTTAATCTTTGCAATAACTAGGTGAAGACAGTATTAATTTTTGCAAATACAGCTTCCAGAAGTTAAATAACTTGCCCATAGTTACCCAGCTAATCAAAGAAAATCAAGATTCATACCCACACTATTTGAATCTAAAGTCAAATTCTATTTCAAACATTATACTCAGAATTTAAAGCTTGCTAACAATTAATATGAGCTCTGATTAGATTGGAATGCACCTAGTTTACAAGGCTGGGTTTATAACTAAAAAATGTTTGTGAACATTATGTGAAAATAAATGAGGTGTTTATTATCAGTTTTTAAATTTTTTTTAATTTTTAAAATTTTTTTATTATACCACCGTGAGACATATAATTACAAAGGTATTTATAATTGGTTCTTGGTAATACAGTATTCCAGCACCCATCCCTTCACTAGTGCCCCATTTCCACCACCAATGTACCCCCCCCCTCCTGCCCACCCCCAGGCTGCCTCAATAGCAGGTAGCCCTGTTTCCTCTCTTTCTCTCTCTGTCTCTTTCTCTCTGCATCTCTCTCCCTCTTCTTTTACACATTGTGGCTAGCCCTGCAGATATTTAGAGTTTATCACTTAAGTCTCTTTGTGTATATCATTTGGGCGAGCTGGGCCAATGAAATCATATCAATTTTTATTTTTACAAAGTTTTTCTATTTCATGGTATCAGATTTCATAAGTGACAGAATCTCAATCAATTTTTTTTCTTTTATTTATTTATTTATTTATTTAAGTATTTTATTATACCACCGTGAGATATACAAATAAAAAGATATACAATTAAAAAGTTCATGTTTGGGTTTTGGTCATACAGTGTTTCAGCACCCGTCCCTCCACCAGTGCCCATCTCCCACCACCAACATCCCCGGTTCCCTCCCCCTTCCCCAGCCCTGCTCCATGGCAGGTTCTTTATTTCTTTCCCTTTCTCTCTCTTTCACTTTTCCTTCCCTTCCAGACTATGGATTGCAGAACATACATTAAAAGGTTGTCATGTGTATCCTTTTGCCTCTATTTAATGCTCAGTTCTAGGTTGGCATTAGTACACTCGACTATTATTAGCACCCTGTTCCATTTTCTGTCTTACCTAAACTCTGACTCCCACACGTTTGTGATAATTTCCACCTTTGACAAGACCTCCTGATATATGTTTCACTTGACCTTGGATATTGGTATCATAATATGTACATATATATTTATGCCATGCAAATAAATGCAGTCATTCTGTATCTGTCTCTCTCCTTCTGGCTAATTTCGCTCAACATAATCTTCTCCATGTCCATCCATTTATAGGCAAATTTTATAACTTCATTTTTTCCTAACAGCTGCATAGTATTCCATTGTGTAGATGTACCAAAGCTTCTTTATCCAGTCATCGATTTTCGGGCACTCTGGTTGCTTCCAGATTCTGGCTATTGTGAATAATGCTGCTATGGACATAAAAGTAGGGATGGTGTATCTGCTGCGTATTTTTGGTTTCCCAGAGTAGATTCCCAGGAGTGGTATGGCTGGGTCAAATGGGAGTTCAATTTCTAGTCTTTGGAGGAAGGTCCATATTGTTTTCCAGAAAGGCTGTACCAGCCGGCATTCCCACCAACAATGGATGAGTGTCCCCTTTTCCCCACATCCACGCCAGCACTTGTTGTTCTTGCTCTTTTGAATATGTGCCAGTCTCTGTGGTGTAAAGTGGTATCTCATTGTTGTTTTGATTTGCATCTCTCTGATGATTAGTGATGATGAGCATTTTTTCATATGTTTTTTTGGCCATTCGAATTTCTTCCTTGCTGAAGTTTCTGTTCATTTCTTCTCCCCATTTTTTGATGGGGTTGTTTGTTTTCTTCTTGTAAAGTTCTACCAGTGCCTGATATATCCTGGATATTAACCCCTTATCAGATGGGTATTGGGTGAATATTCTTTCCCATTCTGTGGACTGCTTTTGTATCTTAGTCACTGTTTCTTTTGAGGTGCAGAAGCTTTTTAGTTTCATGTAGTCCCATATGTTTATCTTTTCTTCTAGTTGCTTTGTTAGTGATGTTTCACCTTTGAAGATGCCTTTAGCTTCAATGTCGTGGAGGGTTTTTCCTATATTTTCTTCAATGTACTTTATGGATTCAAGTCTGATATTGAGATCTTTAGTCCATTTTGATCTGATTTTTGTGCATGGTGTTAGACACAGGTCCAAATTCATTTTTTTACATGTCGCTGCCCAGTTTTCCCAACACCACTTGTTGAAGAGGCTTTCCTTACTCCATTTTAGACTCATTGCACCTTTATCAAAGATTAAATGATCATGTGTTTGAGGTTGGGTGTCAGGATACTCAATTCTATTCCATAGGTCCACAGGTCTGTTTTTATTCCAATACCATGCTGTTTTAATTACTACTGCCTTGTAGTACAGTTTGAAGTTGGGAAAGGTGATGCCTCCCATCTTCTTTTTCCCGAGGATTGCTTTAGCTATCCTTGGGGGTTTATTGTTCCATACAAATTTCAGGAGCGTTTGGTCAATTTCTTTGAAGAATGTCATCGGTATCCTTATAGGGACTGCATTGAATCTGTACAGAGCTCTAGGGAGTATTACCATTTTGACAATGTTGATTCTCCCCATCCATGAACAGGGAATGTGTTTCCATTTCCTTGTGTCCTCTTTTATCTCTTGGAGCAGTGTCTTGTAGTTTTCTTTGTACAGGTCCTTTACATACTTGGGTAAGTTGATTCCTAGGTATTTGATTTTCTGTGGCACAATTGTGAATGGAATAGTTTCCTTAATATCCCTTTCTTCTGTTTCGTTATTTGTATATAGGAAAGCCACTGACTTTTTGGGTGTTGATTTTGTATCCTGCCACTCTACTATATGCGTCTATTGTTTCTAGGAGTTTTTTGGTAGAGAGTTTAGGGTTCTCTAGGTATAATATCATGTCATCTGCAAATAATGATAGCTTGACTTCTTCCTTGCCTATCTGGATGCCCTTGATGTCCTTTTCTTCTCTGATTGCTATGGCAAGTACTTCCAGTACTATATTGAATAAAAGAGGTGAGAGGGGGCAACCTTTGTCTTGTCCCTGATCTCAGGGGGAAGGCTTTCAACTTTTCCCCATTTAGAATGATGCTTGCTGTGGGCTTTTGGTAGATGGCTGTAACTATCTTGAGGAAAGTCCCTTCAATTCCCATTTTCTGGAGCGTTTTAATCATGAACGGGTGCTGGATCTTGTCAAATGCTTTTTCTGGGCGCTCTATTGAAAGGATCATATGGTTTTTATTTTTTCTTTTTATTGATATGATGTATTATGTTGATTGACTTGCGAATGTTGAACCATCCTTGCATTCCCGGGATGAATCCAACTTGGTCATGGTGTATAATCTTCTTGATGAGTCTTTGGATTCTGTTTGCTAGTATTTTGTTGAAGATCTTAGCATCCGTGTTCATCAGGGATATTGGTCTGTAGTTTTTTTCTTTGTGTTGTCTCTCCCTGCTTTGGGTATCAGGGTGATATGTGCCTCGTAGAAGCTGTTTGGGAGTGTTTCTGTTTCTTCTATTTCCTGGAAGAGCTTGAAAAGGACTGGCAGTAGGTCCCTCCTTAAAGGTTTGGTAGAGTTCACTAGGGAATCCGTCTGGACCTGGGCTTTTGTGTTTGGGCAGACTTTTAATTACTGTTTCTATTTCCTCGATGGTGATGGGTTTATTCAGGTATTGGAGGTCTTCTTGTTTCAGCCGTGGGAGGTTATAGGACTTCAGGAATTGATCCATTTCTTCTAGATTCTCATGTTTCACGGCATACAGGCTCTCAAAGTAATCTCTGATGATCTTTTGGATTTCTGTGGTTTCTGTTGTGATGTCACCCTTTTTATTTCTGATTCTGTTTATTTGGGTTTTCTCTTTCCCTGTCCTTACAAGTCTTGCCAATGGTTTGTCAATCTTGTTTATTTTTTCAAAAAACCAGCTCTTGGTTTCATTAATCTTTTGGATTGTTTTTTTGGTTTCCAACTCATTGATTTCCTCTCTAAGTTTTATTATTTCCTTTTTTCTGCCTGGGTTGGGCTCCTTTTGTTGGTCTTTTTCTAATGTCTTCAGCTGTGTAGTCAGGTTATTTATGTGGGCCCTTTCTTGTTTCCTGATGAATGCTTGCAGAGCTATAAACTTCCCTCTTAACACGGCTTTTGCCGTGTCCCACAAGTTCTTATAATTGGTATCTTCATTTTCATTTGTTTCCAGAAATCTTTGGATTTCCTGTTTGATTTCTTCTATGACCCATTTGTTGTTCAGCAGTGTGCTGTTCAGTTTCCAGGTGTTTGGTTTGACTCCCTGTTTCTGTGTACGGTTAACTTCCATTTTCAGTGCATCATGGTCTGAAAAGATAGCTGACACAATTTCTATCTTTTTTAATTTTATTGAGGTATGCTTTGTGGCTCAGCATGTGGTCTATCTTGGAGAATGTTCCATGTGCACTAGAGAAAAATGTGTATTCAGCTTTTTTTGGCATGAAAAGCCCTGTATATATCCACTAGCTCTCTTTCTTCCATTTCTTCCTTCAGGTCCAATATTTCCTTGGTGAGTTTCAGTCTTGTTGATCTATCCATCGTTGATAGAGCAGTGTTGAAGTCTCCAACTATTATTGTGCTACTGTCAATGTCTTCTTTGAGGTCTCTTAGCAGTTGTTTTATGTATTTTGCTGACCCCTCATTGGGTGCATATATGTTTAGTAGTGTAATTTCTTCCTGGTGTACATACCCCTTAATTAATAAGAAGTGGCCTTCGTTGTCCCTTCTAACCTTTTTCAGCCTGAAGTCTATATTATCTGATACTAATATGGCCACACCAGCCTTTTGGAGGAGTTGTTTGCATGGAGAATGGTCTTCCAACCTTTGACTCTGAGTCTGTGTTTGTTCTGCTTATTCAGATGCGTTTCTTGTAGACAGCAGAATGTTGGGTTCAATTTTTTTAATCCATTTTGTCACTCTGTGTCTCTTAATTGGTGCATTTAGACCATTGACATTGAGAGAGATTATTGTCATTGGATTTTGTGCCATCTTTCTTTTTGTGTTTGTTGTGCTTATGGGTTTGGTCGCATTAGAGTAGACCCCTTCAGTCCTTCTTTTAAAGTTGGTTTTGAGTCCATGAAGTTCCTGAGTTGTTGCTTATCCATGAAGTTGTGTATCTTTCCTTCATATCTGAATGTGAGCCTGGCCGGATAAAGAATTCTTGGTGAAGCCTGCAGTTCATTGAGCCTTTTCGCAATATCCCACCATTGTTTTCGGGCTCGGAGTGTTTCATCAGAGAAGTCTGCTGTAAATCTTAGAGATGTTCCTTTGTATGTGATTTCCTTCTTTGATCTTGCTGCTTTCAGTATTCTATCCCTATCTATAGTTTTTGTCATTTTTATTAAGATGTGTCTTGGAGTATTCTTGTTGGGGTTTCTTTTAGCTGGTATCCTACGGGCCTCTTGGATCTTGAGGCAAGCATTCTTTAGTTCCGGGAACTTTTCAGCAATGATGGCTTTGACAGTTTCTTCTTCATCAGGGTTTTCTTCTTGCCCTTCTGGGACCCCAATGATCCGTATGTTGTTTCTTCTGGCTTCATCCCGATTATCTCTTGTTGTCTGTTCAGTAATTGTGAGCCCTTTTTTTCTATCTTCTGGTGTTGTGTACAGAATCTTTGGAACTCGTCTTCGAGATCACTAATTCTTTCTTCAGTAGCTATTATTCTGCTATGATGGCCTTCCACTGTGTTTTTTATTTCATTTACCTCATTTTTAATACCTGTCATTTCCCTTTGCATTTTCCTCACTTCTTCTATCATGTCCTCTTGTATTTTATTGATTTTGCATTCCATTGCTTCTTTGAATTCCTTTTGAATCCTTAACAGTTCTTTCCGAAATTCTTTTTCAGATAGGTTATGCAACTCATTGGTATTGCTTGACTCATCTGGACCAGTGACTTCACTCACAGAGCTTGATGGAATTTTGTGTTGCTTTACCATTATGACTATTGTAGGTTGCAACTGTGAGTTCTTGGGTGACTAGATAGTACAGTTAGTAGGTGTCTGGTCTGTTTGAAGAGTTTGGGTGGGTAGCAAGGATGTAGGAACCAAGGTTCACTGGTACCTCATGCAAGGTAGGTAGTGAGAGGGTCGCGTGGACACACTAGCGCCCGCACGGTTTTGAGTTTGGGGGATGTTCCCAGAAGCTCAGGGCGCAAGGGTCGGTTCGGGCTGGAACCAAGGCACTTTGCCTTGGTTCCCGTTGATGGAGTTTCCGCTCTTCCCTGGGGCAGCTTGGGGTCCTCGGAGACGCAAGAATTACATACACACCTGTGGGGGAGTGGAGGCGTTTCCCGGGAACTCAGGGTGCACGGGTTGGGCCTGGCTGGAACCAAGGCACTTTGCCTTGGTTCCCGTTGATGGAGTTTCCGCTCTTCCCTGGGGCAGCTTGGGGTCCGC